>JAAMPI010000228.1:0-49950 GCA_013054445.1 Cudoniella acicularis
CCCGGTATAAATCCCGGTTAAGCGTAGTACGACTACGAATATTAATAATTATCGTACAAAACAACCACGAATTATAATTATATAGGATTTAAGATTCAAGAAGGCTAAATATCAATTAAAAGATTATATAATTATAAATTATTATTTAAATCATTATAGTAGCGTTATTTACCGACCCCTACGATTTACCTATATATCTACTACTCTATTATAACGAACTAGGTAGCTGCTGACTTAAGACGTTAAGGCAGCAAGCCTAATCTATAGGAATTAGTAGTATAGAAGAAGAGTATAAGGTAATATTACTGTCTAAGTATAGAGGCTTAGTCGTTATAAGTAAAGTATTACGAGTATAGATATTGTTATAGATCTGGTTTAGGGGTTCGGTCAGGACCGATCACGTGACCTTATATCGTGTATATAACCTCGTTTCAGACCTCGTCTGAGCTCTTCACCTTAGTATTCTAAGTAATAGAACTACTTTACTGTTAGCGCTGTTATAGATATTACGTGTAGGCCTAGGCCTAAGGCTTAGCTACGACTAACGGGAACAGCATAGAGAACCAGGGTCCTAAGTCACGGAATCACGTGACCAGTCATGTGATCATAGATCGTAGGACCGCAAGTGTTACAGCTCTATAAAGGCACTAGGGCCCTGACGTTACGTAGGGGCGTATTTGTAAGAAGGCNNTATATTCNCGAAGAAACTAAGCTAAGGAGAGAATAAGAGAGGTAGCCCTAAAAGGGCCTTATATATAGGAGATGAGTACTATTAAGCGAGTATACGTGATAAGGGGTTAGGGGGACGCGTCGTAGCCTCTATCGTATATAGCGCTATACCGTCTAAGGCTCCCTAGTTATAAGACTATACGTTATACTAGATCTATAACAGCCTACGCTTTAAAGACTATACTTCTAATAATAATTATATAAGCTAATTACGCGACTATAAGATTTCTTATAATTATATAACCTTTAGAATTACTTTAATAACGATATATTATATATAGAGCTTTAATAGCTCTTTTAAATATATTTTCTTTTCTTTTTTTTAAAGAATTCTTAACTAGTCTAATATAACTAGTTTCTTTAATATTAAAACCTAGCTTATAATAAATAGAAATATTATTTCTAAGACTTATATTTAGCCTATAACTAGCCTGTTATAAGATCGTTCTATAAGCGGATAATAAATCTTAGCCTTATAATATCGTCGTTATAAATATTTATAATATTATATATAATATATTTAGGTTAATCTTTTAATATCTCTACTTTATCTAGAGTAGTTCTAAAGCGTTTAAGTTTAAACCTATTTAGTAAAGAGATAAGTTTTAAAAGAAATTTTATTAGAGATTATAATATAGTTCGCTTACCTACTAAGTAGCGCCTATTATATAGCTTAGATAGTTACTAGATCCCCGGAATAATATCGGTAATAAACCTCTAATATCTAGGATTATAGTTCTAGACTCTAGATACGTAGTACGAGATATCGGATAATATTATTAATTATTATTATTATTAGGCCTTAGTATTAGACTCTTATCAGAAGTAGATAGCTTATAAAAAAGAGGCTTCTCTAGACCCCTTAGGGCTAGATATTAGTTCTATAACTAAATATTTTCTTTTTATACGTGACTTCTTTACTTACTAACGCCTCTTCTTTATAAGATTAGGATATAGTTTTTATTAGCCTTATCGTACTAGGCACGAGTATAGTTTTTCTTTATTCTTAAAAGTTTTTTTTATCTTTTTTCTATTAATAATCTCTAATTTAATATTAGATATTTTATTATATAATTAAATAAAGAACTCTTCTAATAACTCTTTTTTTAATATTAAAGAAATATTAAAATAATAACTTATATAGACTAGTAGATAAGAGACAATTAATAAAACGAGTTATAATAAAGAGATTTAAAAAGTCGATTAAATAATAAGATTAAAAAAAAGAGATATTTAAGTTATAATAAGAATAAAATAAAAAGTAATTTATAAAAAAAAGAATAATATTCTTCTTAAGAATATTAATATTAAACTAACTTATATTATAAATAAATATTAAATATATTTTTAAGAAATATTTATTTTAAGATCTAAAAACTTATTTAAGGTCTTTAAATATTTTTATTAAAACTTAATAAAAATAATATAAGAAAACAGAGGTTAGATTAAATATAATTAGCTAAAAAGCGGCACGTTAAAATACGTAATGATTTAATAGATCTTGTTTAGGATACTTAGGGCGCTCGGCTAAGTTATTTAGGTTACTTATATAGCTTAGATAAGTTAACTAAGCCGAGAGTTAGCTAAAGGTGATTAGCGCCTAAGTAAGAGCAGTAAGCGTACTAACTATATAAGAAATATAAAAGAGAGAAAATTAATTTATAATACCTTCGTATATAAGATATAAGAATTATAAAGTTAATATCCCGATTAAGTATATCGCGATATCACTTTTAAATTAAACTTACGTCTATATTTTTATTAGTTTTATTTTTAAGAAAGTATCTTAGTAGAATTTATATAGGAATTACTAAAAGTAGTTACGACTCTTAATTCTAATATATTATGATTTAATACTTATTTAAATATAGAATAGCGTTATTAATTAAAAATCTCTTATACTATTTTAGCTTATAATATTATCTTATATAATCAGGTTAAGTTAAAGAGCGTTACGTGCTTTTATTCTACCTCCTAGACGCTTAACGATAACTTTATTATTTTTTAATAAATAGTTAACTAAATAGGCTTAAATTATAGCTAATTAATACTTAGTTACTCTTCTCTTATTCTTTAGGTATATATTTTATCTTCTAGGTATAGAATTATATAGCTTTAAAAGGAAATTTCTATTAATTAAGGGCTAGATGTTATAGCTCTATAAAGGCACTAGAGCCCTAACGTCACGTAAGGACGTATTTATAAGAAGGTGCTATATTATCGAAGAGACTAAGCTAAGGAGAGAAGAAGAGGTTNTCNNNGAGAGANAAGCTCTATTTAACTATATAAATAGCGCTAGTAAGCGAAGTAGTCCGTAAGCGATTCCCTAGGATAGTNAGTNATTCGGTTAGTCGTNAAGTNATTAAATCGNCGANCGTCGAATCAAGTCATTAAGTCGACTATTATCAAGTCAATCTATCCTAGCGTCGAACTAGGTCTATGATAATAACGTCTTTTGTCGACCCTTCGTATAACCTATATCTTATTACGCTTCCTAGTCTTAAATATAGCCTTATCTGACTATATAACTTAATACTAGTCCCCGCCTAGCTTCCTATCGTCCCTATATATAGTATAGTCTGTCGTCCCTTACTACCGATGTTCGTATATAAAGGCTAATCGCTTCTTAGCTTATTAGTATATAATATAAGGTCTTAGGCATGATATATAACGGCGATAGCCTACGTGATATAGTTCTTGTCGAATAGTACGTATAGACGCTTTAATACCTAGCTAGGCTCTAACCTTTTTAAATAATATAATACGCGTCGACTAATCATATTAGATATATTAAATATACTAACAAATGTCTCTAATAGACATTATATAGGGTCTCGAATAGTTCTTTTTATAGTCTCTATAACTCGATTCCTACTTAAGAATACGTTGAATTGTTTGTCGAGGAAGAGTAGTTTTAGCTATAATATCGCGCTAGCTTACTCTATCGCGTTATATACTTCAGATTATAGCACGTATAGGAGTAGGCTATTCTCTCTTGTCTTTTTATATAGAAGGGCTATATATCGTAGGTGTTTCTATGTTAAATCGTAGATCGATTAAATAAAAGGCTAAGTTATTATAAATATTTTAAAGAAGGGGGCCGAAATCGACGCGTTTTACGCGTCTCGCTTAAGTAGGCCGCATCTAATGGCCCTAGCTCTTACTATTATAGTGTGACGGCGCCCGTCTAGTACGTTATTTGTCTATTACTCTGGCTCTTTTAAAATTCGATGCAAGAAAAACTGAGTTGAAAACTAGTCGTGCATGAAATGCATCAAGGCAAATCGCGCATGTGGTGGCTACGAAGATGCTGGATTTTCCGGGTTTCGATTATACGAAGCATATGATGCCAATCATTCGTCATCATTAACCACAACCGCCCGGAAGTGCACAATGCCAAAGCGGGTGCCGCTTCCAGGTACCAACTTCCTCCCCGAAGACATCTTACCCGTTGAAACATCACAGTCCGAAAGCAACTGCCTATCTTTGCGAGCTTTCTTTTATGACTATTGTATTATTTCAACTAATCCGAACCTCACCCGCGGCTATCTCTCTGGTCTGGAAAAAATGGCTTATCATCAGGGACCGGAATCCGACCTGGTGAAAGCTTGCCAGGCTGTGACGTTTGCGGCTCATGGGAAGCCGTTGGATAGACCGCAGCTTGTATTTAAGGCCAGTTGTTTTTATCAAGATCTCCTTGGGTCCTTGGCCAAGACAATTCAAAATCGGGCGGTCTCGAGTACTTCAGAAACAAAATTCATTTCGATGCTGTTAGGACTGTACCAGGTATTTGGTATTGGTCGTGCATTTGAACTTTATTTTATGTGTAAAGGGCTGATGTGGAGTTAACGCAGATCACGGTTAGTGATGAGACTGATCTTGTAAGCCATGAAGCCCATGCTAAGGGCCTGGCTGCTCTTATGCATATTGGGAACTCGCCTCTGGATCTTTTGGGCACACTTCAATGTAATTCTATATCAGGTCAAAACTCTGCTTGGAAAATTGGCAAGGCGTCTGGAATATTTTCCGTCCCCGCTTTGGGTCATCTGGGTGAAAGTCTTGACGACCTTTTACTCTCTCTCGATTTGCTATGGACAGCATCCGAAGCGTTGGTTTCATCAGAAGATTTCAAGCCCCTTAAGAACGCCGGTATTGCTCTAGATCAACGTTTCATAGAGTGGGAAGCAACCCGAGTCGCGGAATTCAAGCCCACCACAATCGGCAGTATCGGCAAGAGCCACAAAGAATTCGAAGCGGGCGTAGGCTACTGGCCCGGAACAGTCGACACCTACTTCGACCTCTACGTCGCAGGTGTATGGAATATTTATCGCTCGGCCCGACTTCTACTCATTACGCTCATTCTTAGACTCTCTCGCGATTCTAGGGAGAATGATAACTGCATCAAATATATTCAAATAGCAGCGCACACTGTTGAAGATATGCTTGCTTCAGTTCCATATCACTTAACAGACAATTTGCAAATCTTTCTCTACCAGCAATCAAAAAACTCAGAAATCACAGATCCGGGGAAATACCTTGGAGGCCTGCTTCTCATACATCCTCTTTACGTTGCTTCTGAGATGCCATTTCTTCCTGAAAGAATGCGGAGGTATTTAAGGAAATGCCTTGCTTGGATCGGGTTGAATATGGGGTTTGGACAGGCTACTCTGCTAGCAAATGTGAGAGAAGTTACATGCTGGTTTCATGAACCATCAGGAGAATTCAATGGCTGACCATTTATCATTTAGTCTCCAGATATCGATAGAAAGTTTCTAGAAAGTGGGTGTATGATTATATGGGCGGGGCTCTTTGAATAATTCCTTGCTGCGCTGAAGATCCGAGGCAGAAGCAAAAACGTGCAAAGTCACTTAAAGATAGTTAAATTACTAGTCATCATAACTTTCATTAAAACCGGTAAATAAACAAAAGAACCATGGAAAATTAATTAAATTTAACTACTATTCCCCTGCCGTCTCCAAAGCTGCACAAAGTTTGAAGTGTTTGCCACTCACCACAACAAATCATCCGATCTAACCTTAACGCGTGGGTTCACGGCAACGGGCATGTACAAAGAGAGTCATCCGATTTTATTCTCCTTCTAGCCTGGACCGGTTTCAAGAGCTCGGAGATAAGAGGCGCTACGCTAACCTAAATAGATGAAAATCCTAGATGAAACCCGAGAAAGCCCATGAGTGTTGAGCCACTTTGGGCTGACTGTATTGAGTTAGCGTTCCGCGAGCTGTTACTTGAGTGATACAAGATTTAGAAATCATTTTCAAAGCGAGGTTAATTTGGGATATAAAGCTCTTGAAATTCCCTCGAGATCAATTTTGCAAAGCATATCTCATTGTCCCCCATCGGTCTTCCCCTTTTCACGTCGCACAACTTGAAAGGCCATATACACTCAATATATCCCACAAAGAACGCAACGAAGCATTTCACAGACAAATTTCAAACCACTCAACGCACTTACGTCATGTTTTCCAATACCGCCGCCTGGAACACAGCATTGGGCTCTCCCTTCGAAGTTAGGCCCGCTCCCCTCGGGATTCCAGGCCCAAATGAAATTTTAGTAAAGAACCACGCCATAGCCATCAATCCCATAGATGGCAAACTGCAATACGTCGCCTTGTACCCAATGAGCTACCCCACAATCCTCGGACAAGACGTCGCCGGTGAAGTCATTTCTGTCGGACTCGGCGTGACACGCTTCAAAAAGGGTGACCGTATAGCCGGTTTTGCAGTCGGCCATGCCACCAAACGCGAAGAAGAGAAGGCTTTTCAAGCCTACACTATCTTACAAACCAATATGGCTACCGAGATTCCGGACGGTATTCCATATGAGAACGCGGTTGTGCTGGGAGTGGCATTCTCAACAGCTGCTGATGCACTTTTCAATCCGGAGTTTCTCAATCTTCAATTGCCGAGGAATCCTGCCCCAATTTCAACCGGCAAGACGCTATTGGTTTGGGGTGGTGCTTCGAGCGTGGGTAGTAATGCCATTCATGTAACGTTCCGTTATCACGTGAGATCTCAATATCACGTAAACGGGGTTTGCTTAGCCTTAGAAGCGTCAAGCAGGTTCTGGTAGAGCGTTATCCTAATCAAGTGATGATCTTGGGGTATGAGTTGAGCACGAAGCTCTTTAACATAGGAAAGCTACATGGCTATATAGGTAGTGGTGGCCGCAGTTCCTGAGTTCTGGAATTCTGTCCCCGTGACCCTGAACACAAGAACATTAGAACTAATCACGTGACTTGTCACATGATCCCAGGTCGTGACAATTCAACTCGGGATCGCGGCTGGCTATGAAGTGATTACAACAGCATCGGCAAAGAATTTCGAGTACGCAAAGAACCTGGGAGCAAGTCAAGTCTTCGACTATAGTAGTCCTACAGCCATCTCAGACCTCATTCACGCTTTCAAGGGCAAATCATTTGTCGGGGCTTTTGATACTATCGGAACCATGGCATGGGCACCCACGATCGAAGTTCTCGAGAAGACACAAGGGACCGAATTCATCGCTACCGTTTTCTGGGGATTCCCGGATCCTCCCAAAGGAATCACGATGAAGAAGGTGTTTGCGCCTTCTTGTAAGGATAATTTTGTTGGGAAGGCGATTTGGGAGGACTTTTTGCCCAAGGCGCTTATAGCGGGGTCATTTGTTCCAGCTCCGGACCCATTGATTGTGGGGAGGGGATTGGAGAGTTTGCAAGAAGCTGTGCAAATTCAGCGAAAGGGTGTTTCAGCGAGAAAGGTAGTGGTACTGCTGTGATTCTTGTCCACTGTTTTGCGAGTATGTTGCATTGCGGCAGCCAATCGTTAGGTTCGCTTTAATAACAGATTGACAGAAATGATTAGAGGTGTATTTATCTTAGCTGTTGTAGTTAATTAAAACTTTTTAACAAATCCTCGAAAATATCTCTGCTATGTTCATTTTCGCTAGCAGGAGCACCTAATTGACTAGAATAATTTTCTATAATTCTTTATCTTTCTATATATAAATATTTCTATAATATTTCTTCTCTCTAGGTTTCTCTAGTATCTCCTTTATCGAATTCTGAAGTACTTTACTATCTATAATACTATATATATAGTACTCCTAACTAACGCGTTACGGCTCTAAAATTCTAGCCTAAGTCACCGTGTGCTTATAACTCAAGTGAGCAATAGACTAAAGACACCTATCTCCCTTATATAACTCATTTCTTTGGGTCTCTACTAACCGCACTCTAACCGCTTTTTATATATCGATAATATTCGATTAACAAAACACCTCGCATCTGCTATATTACTATTTTATGTAACACCTATCTTGAGAGAAATATAGCGAAGCGATGATATTATATTCTACGATGCGATGACTACTTTAAAACGGCCTCGCCTAAGTTTGGCCGATCTACACCCAAGCGTTCGCATTACGAGCTCTGAAATAGTTAACTACTTATAAAAACTTAGCTAGACTTAATGTGAGACGGTGAGTACGGATATAGGATTCCCTTTTTAAAAGATAGCGTAGAAGTGTTTAAACTATAACTTTAGTAATAGAAATAATCTAAGAGATCCTAAGCTTTAAAACGTATTCTATAAAGACGTTATTTATAAGTTAGAGAGCCTTAAAGGTAGGCTAAATAGACTAGGGCTTAGGGAATAGTAAGTCTTAAGCTGCGTTTAGAATTATGATAATAAAATCTACCGAAGTATGCTGCAAGTCGATTAGTTTACGGCAATATTAATCATGTAGGCAGAAGTTCAATTATCTTATGTGACACATCAGATACAAAGTATATTGCCTATACCCGGCGACGCGACTAAATCATTAAGCAGAAGGCGACACTTCACGTGTAACACTTAGAGCAGGGGAAATAAGCGAAAGCAGAGGCTTGTAATTAGGCCAACTGCCCCGATCTTCATCCGACCCGCCCATTTCCCATGTCACGACAGGAAAATAGCCCAATAAATCAAATACCCAACCATCGATGTAATTGTGAAACTCTCCACAATCTTCCAATCCCAATTCGAGCTTCGTCTTCCATTCCAAACTGCCATCGAGGGTCCTCCACTCGCAGCCATCCGTACGATTTCAGTGTGGCCGTAGAGTGGTACTTGAAGATGATAGTGAGCTTGGTGAAGTGCTGGAGAGGAGGAAGCAAGCGGTGTCGAAAGGAGTGGCGATGGGGGTCTCAGAGATGAGGCTTGCGGGTTTGAGAGCCAGGCTACCTGTGTCGAATTGCTGGTGAGGATGAGGAAGTTGGAAGAAGGGGTCCGTGGAGGTGATGGGCCTGGGCGTAGTGTTGCCATGATTGCCTCCCACGAAAATGACGAGCGAGAAGAGGAGGAAAAATGAGATAGCGAAGGCTGCCGTATTGTTTAGTTTGAGGTTCTTGATTGTATCGCCTTGTAGATCTGGTTCGAGGTTACCGGCTCGGAAAAGAAGGTTGCTTAACGTGTTCGTTTTACACCTGTGTTTGTGTTTGTCGTCAAGTGTTAAATACGTTGATCGCTGGCAAAAGAAAGGTAGTCTATAGCTTCGACAATATTAGCATTGTTATTGTGCTAAATGGAAGGTATTTCCGATTGTAGGGCTCTAGCGAGACAAAGTCGTTCAATCGTGCGAAAGTGAATAGCGGTACCCTGATACCTCGCCTAGGGTCCCCTGGATTGAGTGGTTATTTAGTGGGACTTTGAAAGATCGGAGAGATCCACTTTCTTCGGCTCTACTTTCTACTTTATTGTCGCCTCTCTTGAGTTGTGGTGCTTAGATTTGAGTCACGTTTGCCGAAGTTATTCTTTAAAATAGTAGGTGAAAAAATTTTAATCCCTCACTTTGATTTTTCAAAATGGCATATTAAAAGAAGTGAAATAGAAGTCTATAGATAGTTTAAGTTTAAGAGGAATTGGGTTATTATTATTCAAGAAAGCGGATTTTTTGATGTTGTAAAAGTGAGGTTACCTTCGTTAAGTAACGAGCCCGGATGCACGGGTCTGTGCGCACAGGGCATTTTATACCAACATCACGAATATTTAGGTATTAAAGCAGCTTCTAATTAGGAGTAGACCACCTATAGCGCTCTACTAGTACAGTGACCCAATGCTCTTGCTTTAAAATCAGCTTATTTATCTATTCCTGTGGTATTGCCGCCTATTCTTCTCTCACTGCCGCTTCCATCTCAGCCTTATTAGTAGGTTAGTGCGCTCTTCTATATAGAGCCTGCTTAATACGTCGCTAGTACTTCTCAATTGGATTTATATCAGGAGAACTGCCGGGGTGAGGCATTAAAACAATGCCATGAGCTATACGGAAGCGTTGACAGCAATTATAGTGAGATTTGTGGCTATGAGCGGGGTTGCCGTCCTCTATAAACAAAGGCTCTACCCCGAGAAGGTGGGTAATAGCTATAAAAGCCTTAATAATAGGTAGAATATATAGCTCTAAGACTTAAGCTAAGTAATTAACCTGTTTTAAGGCTTTACTCTTGCCTATACTATATATAAAGACTAGAGGGCTTTTATACCTATATCTAATAGCACCCTATACACTTATTGCCGTTATATACCTACGATAGAATTAGTGTTGAATATAAGTAGGGCAGAACCTCTCTTGATTATTCCTTATAACCCTTTCTTTAGCTGATTTACCTCTAATTAAAAAGGTTACTTTATTAGACTAGAGAACCCTTAGCTACTCTAGTGTCTAAAAGACGTGTGTAATAGCCTAAAGGAATCAAGCTTTAACTTGATTAAGAGTTAAGAATAGCTTTTGACATGTAATACATCGATAGTATCCCCGCGTATTCAACCGGCGCTTAAGTGTGTCTATAGAGCATTTCAATTTGAGCTCCTCTCGTAGCTAGGCGTAGTCTATTTTNCGTGTTTCCNACGATTGACNACAATATAAGATAATCTNATCGAGCTGTGTATTCGAAAGAAGGAAGGAAGGGCCGGTTCGATTCGCGCGGCGTCGTTCTNGTCTTGCGTAGCCTAGGATTTTTCTGATTGTGGTGTCACCGAGCTTATATCTGACNATAAGAGCACAAACAGGGACTTTTCNAAACCAATNNAACTAGCGGATTGCCTCTTTGTGTTTGGTTTNAATCTCGTATCCTTTTTTATGCTTGAAATCAAGAGATNGGGGCGTTGTAGGTGCNATAATTAGAAGTGGTCGTCTTNATAAAATCGATGAAATTTAGGGTGCAAAATGCCCTGTGCGCACAGACCCGTGCATCCGGGCTCGTTATGTGTAGGACTCCTCTTGCAATACTTAGGTTTCTTATATTCATATTAAATACTTTGACAACTTTGACTTCCCTACTCTTTAGAGGTAGTTCTTAGTATATTAGAGTTAAGAAAACATCTTGTATCCTCTTTTGCAACAAAACAATTAAATAATCCAGTAATAGTAAACAGTCATTGCGATTGTTAAGGTGCATAGAGGTTGCGTACGCAAACGTCAGATGTCTTATGCAGTCGCTAATCGCAAAGGTCTTAAAGAGCCTGAGGAACTAAGTCATGTAATAGGCACCTGACCAAATACCTAAACAGCAACAAAACCTTCACCACACTGCTCCGCTTGAATTATAATATAATACTAGAATCAACTAAACCATTAAAACTATATATTAAGTATGTCCCTTTTACTTGAAGACTTTCGCGCTAGCGTGTATTGGTTCTAGGACGGACTATCAAACATGTGGCGGTATCCGAGTGAGACTTCTAGACACCATAAGGATAATTAACGCACCGTCCTCTACTCCGCAATCCTCCTCCCAACAAACCATCTACTCTCTCTTTCCAACTCAGCAATGGATTCAGCACGCCGATCGGCACCCAGATTGAGAACCTCGAACGGCTGCTTTATGTGTCGAAAACGCCGTAAGAAGTGCGACGAGCACAAACTTCGGTGCGCCGGCTCCGCGAGAAATGACTTCAGATATGTGTGGCCTGCGCTAGAGAGCATTAAAGGAAAGAACTCCAATTCGAAGACAGTCAGGACAAGTGATGTGATCCAAATCATCTTCAAACATAACTCTAGCTCAGGCGAGTCGCGATGAGATACTATAATTCTGTAATCACAGGCTTAAGAAAGGTTATTTCAGATAGGGAGGCGAAAGGGACCGAGGATTAGCTTCTTACGACGAATTTTTTTGTTATTATTTGAGGTAGGTTAAATTCTACTAACTAGTAAATTATTTAGCTTATAAGAGTCTATTTGGTTACTTTAGATAAACTAAAAATATAATATGGGTCATAATATATCGGGAGCGGCCCTGTACCTAGATAGCCTTACTCATATTCTAAAGATTAGAATCGCGAAAGAATCGAAGCAACCTAAGGGCTTTGTTTATCCCTAAAACAGGATATCCGCCGAATCATTTGTATTATAGGCCTCTTCCCTCTCCCTTTTCAATTCGGATATAGATCGTGTTGGTAACACTATCAATTAGGATAACCTCAACCTTTATCTTGAACCAAACGTGTTTCTAGGCGCCTTAAAGCAAGCTAACTAGCCACTTCTTACTTCAAACTAGAAGATACATAGGACAATATTTGACATTACCCTGCTCAGTCATAAAGTGCCCCTAGACAGCATGAGTTACGTTCGCGGTCGGGATCTAGAGATAGAGCTAGTTTGACGGGAGGAAGACATCCGCTTAGACACAAAGACTTCCACATCCCAGGAACAGGCTCAAGAGATTATATAGCGAACACTTCTCTACATCTTAGGTCAAAGATACAGCTCCGACGTGCACATAGCTCAGCCCCAGTGTTGTGCGTTGCAAAAGGCTGCCCCGCAGAAAGCCCAGCCTTGTCGCCGAAATTTCTTTTTGCCTTCTATTCCCATCTCATTCTCTATGAATTACATTCACTCTACATGGCGAACCCTCAGACTATCATTGCGGAGGCGTTTTGAGAAGCTCAAACGGTCTCTATCCGAAGAAGATGCACACAAGTTTACGTCAACTGAGCTGAAAGATGTTTGGACAGCGGTTCGAGATATTGACAGCAAGCAGAGAAAGGGACAGAAAGCCCAGAACTTACATCGCATAGAACCTCTGTTGCGAGGAATTGAGAAGTACACGAAGGTAATTGAAGTGTTATGCGGTGGAACACCTTATATGCCATATATCTGGGTTCGTGTTCACTCTGTTTACTCTATAAAAGAAAGCTCATTATAGCAGGCTCCGATCAAGTTGATGCTCAAGGTTCGCATATTCCCCATAATAATCCATGACAATAATCGGGCTCACATCTTGAGTAGATCGCAAGTCACCACCGGGATGTTTTTGAAGCTCTACTTTCAGCGTATGCAGATATTGGGACTGCCTTGCCACGATTCGACCGTTACAAGACTACTTTCAACGACAATCTCGAATTCCAGCATGCACTTGCTGTAGTGTACACCGGGATCCTTGACTTCCACCAACGCGCATATAAATTCTTTCGGCGAAGAGGTATGCGAGCTTTATCGTGAATAAATGATGTCAACTGACTCGATGGTAGCGTGGCATGTTATATTTCTCTCCCTGTGGAAGAACTTCGGGAGTCGATTCGAATCAATCATCGAATCTTTAAAGAAACAGCGAGATTTCGTTGACATCGAGGCTGCTTCTTTTGACACCGTTGAAGCAAAAGAGTCACGCAAAAGGTTGCAAGATGAGATCCGACACAACCAGAAACAGGAGCAGGAAATGGTTGAGGAAAACGAGAAGTATGTAGAGACTTCTCAATTACAGCATTCCGTCGCCTGGCTCTCTACCGACGAAAAGACGCAGGAGAGAGCGTACGAAAGAGCATTAAGACGATATGATAAGACATGTCAGTGGGTAATGAATGAGCCTCGCTGGAAATCTTGGATCAAGGATGATTTAACAAATCCATACCTTTGGCTTGATGGAAAACCTGGGTCAGGTGAGCCCTTCCTCTAAAGTCTCAGACGACAATTTTGCCCACTAAAGTCCACTTCCGTCTTTGGACCTGAGCAGTCACTACTCTAACCTGAGCCGAGCCCTGAGTCCTAAGCACGCTAGTGAGTCAGCTGGATTACGCTCAGGGGGGTCCCTTTCTAGCTCCCTCGAGAATCGGTTATAGTTTCCATATTGTCTATATATAGAATTTTGCAAATCCTGTTCCTTGTAATATAGCCACCTATCTGAGCCTATTAAGAGATCGTAACGGTGGCCGTTCTTAGTCCCTTATTATATTTATCAAGGGTCCTTGCCGGAGCCGATTTGGGTCCCCTTTTTAGCCGAGGGGGCCTCGCTTAATGCCCCTCGAGGCCTCTCCTCAACTCCCCTCAGACAACCCAACTTGTATAGTATACGACTTCAATATTCTAAGAGCTTTATCAAATGATTTTACATAGTTATTTGGAAAGGTACAAAAACGGTGCTACGAGTCTAATGTCCCTCAGCGTCTGGGCTCCCAGGAGCGAAGTTGCAATAAGCAAGGGGAATATAACGCCTCGATGCTTCTGTTTGACAAGGTACTGTGTAGGGTTAGGCCACGTCGGCGCGCCTCCGGATTTGAAGAAGAGAAAGTGTGCCTCGTGGATATATGCAGGCAGACTAATCTCGGCGATGGTGTGTTGATCGAAGAGAAGCTAGTTGGCTACTAACTGCCACAAGATCCATGCAGCGGCGACACTACATCATTAAAGGTTTGGGAGATTCATGCAAATCCCAGCAAGGCAACACCACGAATATAAGTTAACGAACTGGCGAGCTGAACTGAAAAAACTGTCCGCCATTTGGGCCATTCGAAGGGCCTGCTTTACGTGCTTCAGCCCCAGCAAAGCAATCATATTTTCATGTCCCCCCAGTTTCCAGTACATTATCAAAAAACGTGAGAGGAGAGTAGAAGCCGGAAGGAAAATCTGATAAGTCTTTTTGTTAGTTGTAATTGGCATGACCGAGTGTGCTTCTCACATTGATTGTTGAACGTTGCGCCAAATCCATTCAGAGGTATGGCATCAAAATCCGTCAGAAAGTCGTAAGAAGCGGGCCCGCTACCGTTCTCGGCAGACACTTCTGTGTTTCCAAGGACGATGCTCAGAGCTTTCGCTACTTTTCCAGCTTTCGCAAATGCCGTACTCATTTGAAGCCAAATCTTGTGCGAGATCGTTAGTCGTTGTCGAATCTCTTCAGCCCTAGGCGACCACGTTGTCTGTCCTGCAGTCTCAGGCAATTCAAATTTATCGACGTCTTGAAGGTAGAGACAGAGCACGCTCGTTGCGAGGAGAACATCCTGGTTGAAAATATGGGTGACCTTCCATCTAAGCTGAGACAAACGACCAAATGGCTGAGACTCTTCGTGAAGCATCTGTTGAAACGACAGAATCTTGAGTGCGGAATCTAAACAAATTCGCACCGACTCCCTGTCCCGCTCTTGAGACTGTCGAACTGGGTAGCTGATCAAAGCTCTCCGGTACAGGAGGATGCGTGATTTGTAGTAGGTCGTTTCTACACTTACCCGCTGTATCACAAGGTTTGGACTATCCGTGATGGGGTGTGGCATAGTTTCCCAGCGCAGCACGGGCGGAATGGCACGATTGTACACGTCTTCAAGAAGTGTGTCGACCTTGATGACCTCGTCGTAGGAAGGGGGATTAATATCGGTGTTGAAGTCGCAAATCAAGCCGAGAACTGATATCAGTCGCCCTCTTGCAATGAGAGGGAGCACCGGCGTCCATTCTGTTTCTGGCCTCGGCGGAGGCATCTCGGTCGTGTCCTCTTCAAAATCACAGTCGCGCAGATTACGGGGCTGTTTTGTATCGATGTGCGTATCTGTGGCACTTCGAGGAAGGCCCATCTCTAAGGAGAGAACGAGATCTAATTGGAGGATTGTAGTCCAGATGCGTCTACGCATCTCACCCTCGAATGGAGATATTCCGGGAAAGTGATCTGGGTCCCGGTGATAGCCCATGCGCATTGCAAGATGAAGTATCATACTGATCAAAAGCCAGCCATCGGTAGCGCCATCTTTCAAGAGTATAAACTCTCCAGTAAGGACCGTTATGAGGGTTTCCAGGATATATGGTCCTCCCGTCGTATACCTGGCCAGAATAAGACACTGAACGGCCTTCTCCCGGAAGGCATCCTTCATGGTAAGATATTCCGCCTTGAGCGATTCGGCTCGTCCGTCGGCGAAGTCAATGGTGAAGGTCTGCAACTGCGCAGCAATATATAACATGGAGAACATGAGACCAATCCAAGCGATAGAAGTTGCAGACGGATCTTTCCAGAAGGTTTCGTACTGGTCAAATGTCAGACTGCTTGTAATCGGCCACATTAGAAAGAACCCACCTCTCGGAGAAATTTCTTGCCATGAATGAGATCTACAGCACACAGTCAATGCCTCTGAGAACGGAAAGAAAGCTTGGATGTACTGACACGGAGTGATAATGTAGGAATCGAAGTGAAGGGCCATGAGGCGGTCAACAACTGGACGAGGAGGAACAGCAGCCAGTATTTCATCTCGAGTTGCATGACGGTTCGGGCCATAGAACAAGTGTGAACCGGGCAGAGCCTTGCTATCAGTGACCAAGTCCTCCTTCAGTCCTCTGATTTTGGTAAGAATGGCCTCCCAATGGGCACTCTGGACATAGCTGGTTCCAGACTCGCGCAACTTTAGGGTGCCAGGGTCTGCCGGGGATGCAGCTTCATCCTGGGATTTCTTCGGTCTCCGGATCTCAGGGAACACATCTGCGAATGATAGCGAGCTTGGTCGAGGCGATTGTGGTGCGGGCGGACTTGGGAGTGATTGGTCTTCCATGAGCGTCACGACAAGACTCTCCAGTTCAGAGATTCTGCCATGGAGGCTGGTGGACTGTCGCGGAGCAACGGACCGCTGAGCATCGGGCGTAGAAGAAGATGTCGTCGCATAATTGCAGGAGTTGGTGAGGCCACGCCTTGAGCAAGCTCCGCATGGGTGCTGTCGGTCGCACCTCAGCCTGGCAAAGTTAAGCGTGCACGACTTTGTGATGACTATTGAGCACGTACTTTCGGTGTTTGCAAGGGTCGCAGGAAAGCTGGACTTTGTCTCTGCGTCGATTTGGCGGCGGACGCGGACGTTGAGCATTGTCGGCCATGGTGTGACTGGATTGAGGCGCTCGCGGAGCTCAACCTCGTACGCGGCTATCTGGGTATGCCCAAAGCGGAATTGTCCCCTGGTGCGCTCTCAAACAGTTTCACAGCCACTTCAAGAAGAGAAAGAAAGAAGCTGTCTGGCGGCGCAAACCGAGAGGCAATGGAGAAAGCAACGAGTCAACGACAGTCCGACCGTCCGACCCTCCGCGTCGACCGTCCGTGCGCCGCCCACGATGCCTGCTCCTTACCTAATTATTTGTAATGTAACGTGACAGTATAGACTTAGGTTTTAGTGTTCCTCGTTTAATTTTTTTATGAACTAGTGGCCGTTATTAACCTCTACTCCTTCGACCCTCCGCGTCTGCTCGCTCTCCGAGCTCCCCTTCTATTAAGCAAATCTCCAGTTTGGCTCCGCATTTACGGACCATTTTGCAGATTTAGTCGCTGGCGCAATTAGCCCTTGCCCAAAGAACTATAGCTATGACTCCTCTGCGCGGCCTTCTCCATCCGGCCGCCTACCCTGCCTTCACATGTCGGCATATGTCTCCTGTTCTCATATATAAAGGAATTAAAGGAGTTAGACTTCCTAATCCCGCGAATGGAACTTCCCCACATTGTTAGGGTCATCCGTAGTGCAATACTCGTACATATAAAACCAACAGCCTCAAGAAGCCTGGCACCAGTGAATAAACACGCGCCAATATCCCAGAGTCACACCACCCTCGACAGCATATCATGGCGGCCGACTTGGAATCCGCCCATGAGAAGACGGCCATATCGGAAGACGGCCACCATGACCAACAATCTAGCGAGCCTGACCAAACAGCAATTGAACAAGAGACAAAGGACAATGTCGTCGACTGGGATGGGCCAGACGATCCCCAAAATCCGCGGAACTGGCCAGCATGGAAACGCATGACCCAAGTCGTCCTCGCCAGCACTTTCTTGCTCACTGCGTAAGGAAGTTCCTGCGCTCCTTTGGCGAAGCAAATCCCGTACTGACTAATACACATACAGCAACCTCGCCGCGACAATGTTTGCACCTGGAGCTGCCGCGCTTGCTAAGGAGTTCCATATCACGAGTTCCACCATTACCAGTCTCACCGTGTCCATTTACCTTGCCGGCTTCGCCGTTGGGCCAATGTTCATTGCACCGCTATCCGAACTGTACGGACGCCTTGTGATCTACCACACCTGCAATGTCATTTACATTGGCTTCATCATCGGATGTGCGCTGGGCAAAAACACCGGCATGTTTCTCGTTTTTCGATTCCTTGCCGGATGTGCTTCTTCGGGCCCATTGACAGTTGGCGGAGGAACCGTCGCCGACGTCGTCCCGCCAGCTCAGCGTGGGAGGCTAATGTCTCTGTTCTTCGTGGGACCACTTCTGGGACCAGTAGGTGGCATTACCCCACGCAAACCGTCATGACACTGACGATCCTTCAAGGTCTTGGGCCCAATTATTGGTGGCTTTGTGTCCGAATCAATTGGCTGGCGATGGACTTTTTGGATCATCATAATCCTAGTAAGTAGAGCTCAACCCCTACTATTCTCGAGTCGCTGACGGTTCGACCTAGGCAGGAGTATCATTTACCATATCAATCTTCTTCCTCCGCGAGACCAATGCCGCCGTGCTGCTAGGATGGAAAGCTGCTCGCCTCCGGAAAGAAACTGGCAATGCTGCTCTGGTTTCGAAGATGGATCGAGGCCTGACCCCCCGCCAGCTGTTCCTCCGCGCTATTACTCGACCAACAAAGTTTCTCATCCTGTCGCCAATCGTGCTCCTCCTTTCCCTCCTGTGCGCGTTCGTTTTCGGCCTCCTCTTTATGCTGTTCACCACGTTTCCCACGGTCTTTGAGGAACAATACCACTTCTCCGCCGGCGTTTCTGGCTTGTCATATCTCGGCGTTGGAATTGGAATGGCCGTCTCTCTCGGAGCCTTTGCCACCGTAAGCGACAAGCTGCAAAAGGCACTTGGAGATTCGCCCAAACCTGAAGGACGCCTGAAGCCCATGATGTGGATCATGCCCGCCGTGCCCGTCGGCATCTTCTGGTATGGCTGGGCAGCCGAGAAGCAGACTCATTGGATCGTGCCCATCATCGGCACCTTCTTCTTTGGATTCGGCTTTCTCTGGGTCATAATGCCAACTCAGCTCTACATGGTGGATGCTTTTGGCCCTGAGGCTGCCGCCTCTGCGTTGGCTGCGAACGTGATTGTCCGACTTGTTTTTGCAGCTTTCATTCCATTGGCAGGGCCGTCTTTGTATGCAAACCTAGGACTTGGGTGGGGGAATAGCGTCCTAGGTTTTATAGGCGTGGCTTTTCTTCCAGTGCCACTCTTCTTCTATCGTTACGGAGAGTGGCTTAGGGAGCGTTTTGCTGTGAAGCTATAACATTTCATGTTGAGGTAGAGGTATTATAGATCTGTTTTACCATTTACAGCGCTTTTCACGAGGAGGTTGTCGCGACTTTCTGCTATTTCATTCCATGCATAACCAGGTATCGATGATAGATTTAATGTCTCCACTAGGAAGCATAACCTTAACCACTAGCAGTTCTCCTCTACCAGCTTTGATGTGAAGGTAGTTCTACCCAAGACATTTCTAGATTCGGCCAGTTTCCTTATACATATTCTCAAGTAATTGCCGAGAGTTCCTGGCCTGAATCCGCCCTCCGCTGCTAGAAGCACGTTGGCGTGGAATGAGATTCGAGTTTTGGCATCAATTCCTAGATCGGCAGCACGTTCGTACAAGGTGCGGAGGATTGCGAGAACATCGTCTGCGGTGGCTTTCACCTTCGTGAACGTGATGTGCTCGATGAGGGGCGGGTCCACTTCTATTGTGAGACCAGTCCAAAGCCACTTTTGGGATGAACATCAGCCTAGTGAGCACGCAAAAGGATCGGGAACCCACCTTGGATACGTCGAATACGCTAATCGAGGACGAAGGAAATCGAGCATTATGGTTACGAAATCTCAGCCTCCATTTCTCCTTGTTCCTGGGATCTTTCAATCTCTTCGCGCTTAGCACAGTAAAGTCTGCCTCTTTGATGAGCTTACGCCAGATTGCAAGAGGTGTACTTGCGCTGTTGACCATCCTCCTTTTCTCGTACTCTTGAGATCCGAGAACCATGACCATCCTCTTCAAATACTCGACATAGTCTGAGAAAAATGCCATGGACCAACTGGTCGCCTCTCTGTCTCCTTCGCACAAGCCTGTCCATATAGTGTCGGGATCGATCCCATTATCACGAAAGTACCTAAGGCATGTTAGTCTTCGAGACCAAATAGTTAGGACATCGGATTATGTACTTGTTCCAGCGTCCCATGAGCCATTTTCTGTGAGCTTTGGTATGTTCGTTTACCAAGACGTCTTCCACGGTTGGGGTGTCCAAGTATCTGCGGACTTTCTCCAGACTTCGCCGCTTCCGTTCTTCTGCGTCGATAGGCTCGGGGCGTCGTGCATTAGGAAGTCGATCTGATGAAACAATCTGATGTTGGTATGCCAGCATGTTTGCTGGAGGAAGGCAACTTGTGAATTCCACGGACAGGAAGTGACCTGAATATTTGGGAGAAATTGCAGGCCAGCCACGGTGCATGTCTCGGCGTCCTTGACCTTGACCTGTAAGGCAGCTGTGCCCAGTTGTCCCTCAGTGGCCTGCATCGTCGTTTGATGTTGCGTGTATAGCCCGTTTTTGGGCCATGGGCCGTGATCGCGGACCAGTTTTGGACTATTGACTATTAAGTGGTACATCCATGCTACAAGCCATGTGCGAAACTCAATTAAAAACACTATTTCTAAGCGAGCCGCGTCAAAACGCGATTTTTATCCTAGCCCGTATAAAGCGGTTAAGCTATACGCTAGATTATCCTATAACTATAACTCTATTCTATATAATAAGTAGTAGAAAATTATAAGGCATACATATACTAACTTTTCCTAGTAGCGTTTCTGCCCGCGATACCTACTCGCTTATTAATATATACTATAGCTAAGATCTAGCGTGCTCTATAAGATAAGAGTAGTAAAATTACTCTTAACTTTCTTAAATAACTAGCTAAGGACTATAATACTTCCTTACTAATAATATTGTCATGGAGCTAGCTCGGCCCAGTCTCACGTGACCACGCTAGCGGCCGCTCCCGGCTATAGCCCTATACTTAGCTAGTATTATCCTCCTTCTCCTCTTAGTTCTTTACCTTAGATTCTCGTATTACAGGCCTTACATCCTTTAACCCCTTAGCTACTAAGCGTACCGCGATAGTGTTTAAAGCTATATATATAGTGCCGCTAGTCCTATAGGGTAGTAGAAGGAGGTAGGAAAGAATAAAGGTTTATAAGGGACGCGAGAGTATATCCTCCTTAGAAAGAGCTAGGGCCACGCTGTGCTACGAAAAGAATCTGCCTTGTAATCAAACGATGTATTTTAAGGGGGGGGNGGGGGGGGGGGGGGCTGTTTAGGTTCCTTGGGAGCCGACTTGGTCCCTCTGAACATAGTCGTGTAGAGTTGACAACTTTGCACGGCAGGTATGATTAGTTACTATAAGCGAGAGCAGGAACGTGACTGAGCAACCTGAGTAGAGGGTGAGGCGAGGGTGAGTAGCGCCTGAGTAGAGCGGCGATGCTGACTAACCGTATTGGAAGCGAAAAGGAAAAAATGTCGTCTGAGACTTCCTGTAAAGTTAATGGAGATTCGTTGCTAATGCCACTAAGGCAAAAGTGTTATATGCTCGTACATCGTTCAAACACTTACGAATATTCCTAATTTGACTACATGCTATTACTTCTGTAATTAGGCTGCGTGATGGGTAGTGGGTAGTACCTATTACCCGCGGGCTACCCACGGGTGGGTATAGTTTCTCTTACTCCTATATAGGTACCCGCGGGTACCTATATAGGAGTAAGAGAAACTATACCTACCCGCGGGTACTACTCACTCACGGGTAGGTAGTACCTGTAGTAGGTAGCCCACGGGTAATAGGTACTACCCACTACCTATCACGCAGCCTAATGTTAGTGACCTAAATCCTTCTACCAAAATAAAATAACTCACATTGACAGACTAGGGCTTATTATTAGAGGATTCATTACTGATAACCTCAGTTGGCGATGGAGTCAGTACATTGTTGCCATCATCGACGGAGCAGTTCTTATCCTGCTGTTCGTGATCTTAGAAGAAGCTCTATTTCCCAGATTTCTTTTTTCAACCACCATCTCTCAGGCGCAACAGACATCCGAGTCGGAGACTGCCTCTAATAGAAAGGAAACTCATCGGGTAAATGTTACAGGTGAAAGCACCTCGCACAGCTTCCCCAACCGGACCGCAATTCAGAGACTACAATTGTGGTCCTATTACCTCGAAGGCCATACTACTTACTGGCAGTATTTCAAACGTCCATTCTTTCTTCTTTCGTTTCCAAACGTGATAATTGTAAGATTCCTACTTCTTATGTCGTGCGTCAAGACTGACTGGACACAGGCTGGGTTCATTTTTACATTTGGATGCACTGCCAGCACGTCTCGTTCAACACTATCTCCAAGATTCTGACTTCTCCACCCTATAATTGGTCAACAACCGCAACTGGGCTCGTTATCTTGGCTGAACTTGTTGATGACATCGTCGGATGGGCAACAGGAATACTTTTAGATCAAATTGTGATTGCCCTTGCCCGACGCAACGACGGTGTGAAGGAGCCCGAGATACGCCTTTAGACACTCGGATTTTCAATGGTCTATGCTTTGCTTGGATACTTCCTTTACGGATGGGGCGCACAAACGGGAACACACTGGATGACGATAGCTTTTGAAGTTGGCTGCATGATTGCTCATCAAGTCAGTGCCTGCTCAGTTGCAGCTGCTTATGCCATGGATTCATTGCCAGCTGTTTCGGGTGAAATGGTTGTGGTTCTTGCTATGTGTAGCTCACTGATTACCTTCGTGTTCTCGTACTCGGTGCAGCCTTTTATCAATGCAGCTGGATATGGGTGGGCTTTCACGTTCTTCGGTCTCTCTGTCTTTGCTTCAATGGTAGCTGCAATTCTGATGATCATGTATGGAAAGAGGTAGAGAATCAGGTGTGCGCCAAAGTACTACCGCTTTATCAGCGAAGGGAGGCTGGAGTAAATAAGTTTGTTGAAGCGGAGGAGTAGTGAGGAGAATTGATTTTCCTTTTCTTTACACGAGCTTTTCGACTTCGAAAATAATGTAGCGAATGCTCGTCCCCCACCCACTCGCTTAACAAGGGGTTCAGGGGTAAAAATAATTTAGATCTAGGCATATCCCTTTGGATTAAATCCAAGCTTTGGTTGTATTTGGCAAATCGAATTGAATTTCACATCTTGACTTTACTCGGGGATACCCAAAGTGTTTGACACATCGCAGAGGTCCAAGGAGAGAGGGAGAGGGTAGGCAAAAAAAAAAAGCAAAAAAACATACAACAGCAGGTATTCGCTGGTGGTCACCCACCCAACTACTAATCTGCCGATCTGAGGCTTGTGTATGGCAGAGCGGACGGGATGCCCAATTATCCTCAGTCTATGGTCGTATGTACCAGCAGTTTGTTTATTGAAAACTATATCTTACACGCGAGCTCTGGCTTTTGCTATAATAATAACGAAGCACTTGTCTCAAGCGCATAAGATTTTCATCAGAAGCACATATAGCAAGAAACCAATTTTTTGGTGACAGAATTTCAATTTACTCTATAATGGTTCGCCCCTCGCCCCTCTTTTTCACACGATGCTGTTGCTGAAGCTCCTAAGGATGAGTAAGTTGCAAACCAGCTCCCCTGGCCTCCCTAAACACCTTCATTCAAAGCACTAGATTAATATGCTTGAATTAAACGTGTTATTGAAAGATCTACCACATAGGCATCGCGTTCTATTCACTCCTGTCGCTAATAAAATATTTTCGAATTCTTCCTGAGGGAAATATAGATATCGAACTCGGGCTGCAATTCGAGTACCCCATACTGGGTCTCTTCCCCAAACATCTTATTGTACCGATTGTCCATCTTCAACATGCTCAGTTTTGAGACGCATCTCGGTACCGCGGTGCATTCCAGTAGCTTTGAAGTAGCGGAAATCCAGGATGGAACCCAGGCTCATGAGTGATTTAGCACCCTGGGTTTTGATCTTGTTAAATTTGTAAAATTTGATAGGGAGTCTACCTTTTGTGTTATTGGCTCTGTGGTCCATCTGTGGTTGTTTTTGATAAGTGATTAAAATGTGGTTTTCTCAACAATCGTGCTGATTAATGTGTAGGGACTTGAGAAATTCCGAGTTGAATATCTTTGATTGAAATCTGCGGAAATAAATCGAGATGTTGATTTTTGTTGGGATTGGGAATGGGGTATATCCATATATATATACAATGCAGCAGTAAGTTGAGATTGATCTGGCTGCGAAAATCGCATTCGAGTCTTGTGTAAATCATCACGTTCGGACAGAATAGTGCGGTGCCCGGATTCGCTCGAAACAAGCATTCCGAATTCGTACTCGCATTCCATTCAATGTGGCTTAGGAGGTGAACTTTAAATTGTCGGGCTGGACCAGCTAAGCTTTTTTTTTGGACACTCGTTTGAGTTTCGCCAAGTATACCAAGAACATACCAAGAAGAGTACGCGCACCACGCACTTCTATTTTCATTTTGGGATTTATTTTCTTCTAAGTCTCACTCGGATGACAGATAGATCGAGATAGAAATGATTAATAAAAAACCAACTTGGAACCCTTCGGCTCGGAAAGATTGAATGGACGGGACGATTGTTGCGCGGATCACTTGATGGACGATGGTGAAGTCGCAGAAAGATGGATTAGGAGACATTTTCCATTCATAAATCTTTGATCGCATGCTATTCTATCTAAAATTATATTCGGGTGGCGCAAGAAGAGAAGAAAAGCGCTCCCTAGCGCTGCAGTAGTACCAAGAAAACACATTCGGATTTTTCTCCATCTTTCAATCATAGATAGGGCAGTAAATTAAAAAGCATGGCTGTAAAACTCTGTTATACGAAACCCTATATTTAAAAGGAAATCCATATTCGTGAAGAATTCATAAGAGTACTATTTTTTCCGCCCAAGTTATTAAGAAAATGTTCTATTTCCTTTAGAGAAATGTTGATTGGAAGGCCTGGTGTCGCAATAGTGTTCTTGTCTAAGCAAACCCCTATCCAGTTCCGCATCAAGGCCGCTGATGTGCCTCCGCGGGTTAAATCTTCCGTGTTACATGTGTAAAAATTACTCTCAACTTCATGAAGTTGATCAGTAAGCGCAACTGATTTAAAAGATGAGCAGTATCCGCTCTCTTCTCGAAATATGTACTAGCATCTTTTTTGTTTGTTTTAATCGTCCCTTCACGTTGCTAACAACAGCCTCTCGAAAAATACCCAATGGAGAACTCGACACACTCTGATGGGACAGCTTCCTCAACCAGCCCAGAAGATACAATCCAACTGGACGATGCTATGAGCAAACACGATGTGGAAAACCAGCTGGGTCAGGATAACAGCGGGTTTGAAACATCGCCAAGTGAGAAAGCACCAAATGACCCAAACATCGTGGACTGGGATGGTCCGGATGATGCTGAAAATCCTATGAACTGGCTTGCATCGAAAAAGATCACCGCTCAAGCTATCGTTTCCCTGGTCACTACGCTATCGTAAACTTCTAATAACTCGGTCAAAGGAGCACCACTAACTATAAATAGACCCCTCGCATCAACCATAATCTCACCTGCCACCGGAGGCGTTATGGAAAGAATCAACTCCACAAACGAGACCTGAGGAGCCTTCATAACTTCGATCTACCTCCTCTGATACTGCTTCGGACCGCTCATAATTGCACCCCTTTCAGAACTCTATGGCCGTACCGTCATATACAATTCTTGCAATTTCATCTTTCTCATCTTCAGCATTGCTTGTGCTCTCGCCAATAACCTCAGCGCTCTGATTGTCTTTCGTCTCTTTGCCGGTATCGCTGTGTCTAGTCCCTTGACGCTTGGGCCAGGGACGATTGCTGATATGGTGCCGAGGGAGAAGCGCGGAATGGCAATGACGACTTGGATTTTAGGACCGTTAATTGGACCGATGTTTGGGCTTCTAGGTAGGTGTTATTTTGCACGTCGCTGAGGATACTGGACTGACTATAGAAGTTGGTTGTTATCTTGCACAAGTTAAGGGCTGGTATTGGATTTTCTGGCTCATATCTATTATTGTTAGTTTTAGAATCCTTTGAACTGGCTCTACTTCCTACTAATATTTTGCTTGTAGGCTGGGGTTACATGCCTGTTTACTGCAATATTCTTGCAAGAGTCATACGCCTATGTTCTCCTGCAACGGAAAACCTTCGGCTGAGGAAGGAGACTGGGAACCAGTCCCTCAGTCCGCTCTTGATACTGGCAAAAATCCCAAGGAGCTATTCAGATTCTCTCTCGTGCGGCCTCTGAAAATTCTTTTCCTTAAGGCTTCTAACGAATCAAATCGAATCGAATCGAATCGAACTATTTTAGGAAAAAGTTCGACAAATAGTCGAAGTTCGATTCGATTCGTGGTTCGAATAAAGGAAAGGCTAAATAGCAGGAAACTCTTTTCAGGACGCTTAGTAATCCAGAACAATATACCCGAATTCGGCCCGAAAATAACTCGGCTTAGGTAGGGTTTACCTAGGATTACCCAACTAAAATTATAACCGACGAGCTATTCGCGAACTTTTTTAGAAAAGCTCGATTCGATTCATAGTCTACGACCTTCTAGAATCGCGATTCGAATTCGTCTAAAATTCGCGAATGCTCGCGAACACGAATAATTCGTGAGTTCGTTAGGAGCCCTACTTTTCCTCTCTCTAGTCGTGTTCTTATTGTCACTCTACATGGCCATAATATACAGCTACGTGTATCTTATATTCGCGACCTTCGCTCGAGTATTCCAAGACCAGTATGGTTTCTCGAACAGGAGTGTGGGTTTAGTATACTTGGATGTGGGGATTGCATCCTTTTTTGGTTTGATGCTTTGTGGGGCACTTGTGCATCGACTGCATGCGATCCTGACCAAGCGTAACGGAATAGCACAGCCTGAATTTCGTCTCCCAACTATGTTCTTTGGGGCTCTGATCATTCCCGTTGGTCTATTCTTGTACGGCTGGGCAGCAGGAGAAAAAAAAAAACTATTAATTAATTTGTGGAGACTGCTGATCCAGGGGGTCCATTTCTCGTGAAAAGTGATGGCAACAACAACGGTGGGATAATGACTGTAGACTGTGCTTTATTCGCCACGTTACAATATGCGTTTAAGTTATAGGGATTCGATTTAGTGAAAGAGCATCCGAGACTGAAGATTTTCTATAAGGCGTTTAGAAAGACGTCGAGTGCGGTGATGCTAGAGATAAAAGCTGTGACAAGGGGGTTTATTGTGACAGCAGCGGTCAGAATAGCTTTTACCAGTGCGCCAGCGGGCCAAAAAGGCACTAGAATTGATCGGAATCAATTCTGCTATTCCACTATATATACGGGTCCAGCTGGCCACGCCCACCACGTGCCCCCACACGTGACTGACGCACCAGATCTATGACATTTATTAATTATTAGCATTGTGAATATTACGAAAAAGAAGTATTTCTAACTTATTAGAGTCTTAGGCCTTTTAATTGAAAGGGTTATTTGATTAGAAAACTAAAGAGTAGAGAGCTGGAAATTAGCCTAGATAAAGAGGGGTGGAGAGCAGTGTGGTAAATAGTATACGGTCGTATTACGGTGGCTGATATTGAGGCTTTTTTACTACCCCCTGTACAGTATTGAATCCGTACTACTCACGGCGTACAGTACAGGTAGCACTACGTATTATCGGCCGTATACTATTACACGGAACACGTGATATATATAGTCCTTATTATGACTCTAAAGGGTGTTATTTTTAGATAGAATAACCTAATATAAGTCGATAATAAGCCCTCTAATAGTAAAAGCTCTAATTTTAGAAAGAAGAAGTGTTTATTTCATGCCACGTGATGTTTTTCGCATGAAATGTGGAGATT
Organism: Cudoniella acicularis; assembly: GCA_013054445.1. NCBI lineage: Eukaryota > Fungi > Ascomycota > Leotiomycetes > Helotiales > Helotiaceae > Cudoniella > Cudoniella acicularis. Next base: position 27,841 of record JAAMPI010000228.1, read on the forward strand.
ATAAGGCTAAAAAGGGGGGTAGAGGGGGTAGGGGTTAAAAAGGTAGGGTAAATTCCGTATATTAGTATATTTCCGTAAGTAGTGCGTATCTTAAAATACGGAAATACTAATTACCTCACTGGTGGAGAGAAGGCCTCTTTTTTATTGGCTAGATAGATGTAGGGAACTCTCTACTCTCCTCTCTATGTTGGCTGGATAGGAAATTTTAAACACCGAGAAAGAGATTTCAGGTCTCTACGTATATAAAGAATTTTTTTATATTTTTGTAGTCATTAGTTCCTTAATTCATGCTGAACAGCTAATATTTCCTTCAATACTTGCACCTAATCTGCTTTATCTGTGTTATCTGCATACTACCAAATTGTCTATATATTTAGCCATTCGCTCCCGTATTTTTAGCTCCTGAATCAAATCAGATTGCAATATATTTGCTCTCTTATTCGCTGCTCTACAACAATTCAAACTATAATCTACCTCACTATCCTCCGACTCAAGAGAGAAAGAATAAAGAAATATATACGCTCAAAGTCTAAAGGAAGAAACCCTCTCCTATCTCACGCTAAAGACGACATTCTAATCCATAACAAATCAAAGCATCCTGTTCCACTTCTGCTTCCAAAAATCAAACGGGAGGGTTATACCACACAGGCTCTGAGCACCCTTCGTCGTAATGCTTATATCTCCCGACCTCCTCATCCCAAATCCAATATGCCACCGCCTCTCTCTCTGCCACCGCTTTCGCTTCTGCCAAAACCCGTTGATCACTTGCACTCGGCTCCTTAGACCGCTTTATCGAGAGACTGACGTTCCTATTTTGTAGTTGTGCTTCATCAGAGGAGGATATCCTGAGCTGTTCCTGGCTTTGTGTGACGCATGGGTGCCCTGATTTATCGGGGCGAGGCTGGTCGTACCATCCTGAGAAACCATATCGTGTCCATCGTATTGCCTCCTGTCTAGGACAAAATACGTGTTGCAACTTCTCAGCAGTCGAGTTTGAAAGACAACACATGTTGTGTGACTCTTTAGACATAGTTGATGTAGTTGTTGAGAGTGTGGTGAAGGACTCGTCGCCAAAGGTCGTATTGGATCCAGCAACAGTTAGTGGCTTCATAGAGCCCTCTTGCGCACCGCTTTGGCAAAGATTGTAGTGACTGGTAGCTTTGGCAGCTCCTTGAGAGAATTCGTTCATTGTTCTGCTCGGTATAGGTTTCAATGTGCGATATGAGATATTAAATATTCATCCCCCGCAGCACTTATAATTTTGTTGATTTGTCAAGAAGTAACAGGAGTAGTAATGTCTGACATCGGCCGCAGATACCGTAACATACATGTGCGAGGTTTTTCCAGTCAAGGGGTAGTACCCTCTTTAACCTCGATGTGTAATGTCCTCGGTATAGTTTTGGATAGTGTCCAGTGTCTTCTGTTCGCAAAGATATGTGTAGTGGAGGGATGTTTGAGATTTTTGGTGATGTAGACCTAAGAACATAATTGCCTTCAAATAGAATCTTGAAACAGGCTTTGATTCAACAGATAATATTGTTTGACAATATGGTTGGTGGGGATACTTCCTAACCTTTCCTCGAGGTTCCGATACGTCATTGTGGTGCATCGATTTCTTTTCGTTGACGCCCAAATCATTCAAATCGCCCTTTTGATGTGAAATCTATAGAGATAGACTTTGAGAGATATTCTGACTGCTTCATGATTGCCCAACAGTGTCCATTTCCAGTAACGCCCTGCACAATTACTTGGGGCCTTGTGGCATGGGTTGCCGAAAGGCTCTAAATTTTGAGGATGAACACAAATATTCCTGCAATATCCCACTTAGGCTTCGTTCTTTGACGAAATACAACAACACATGCTTCAACTGATTTATTTAATTGTCCAATAATGCTGTAGTATTTCTGGAGACTTCCATTTGACACTCGAGGTTGGCAGCCACACTTTGGTGTCACCTTCGTGAAGCCCAGCAAGCTGTTCGTGACTCGACGCTGCTACAAACGAGAGCAGCGTTATCTTCCTTAGACTTTCTAGAAGAAAATCGGCGCAAATATGATTGGCGCCACTATCATTAGATTGGGCTTTGAATGCAACCCATTTGTACCCGGCTGGGAGGTTGGATGGTTGGGTGAGCCCGATCGTGTGCTATTGGCTCGTTTCCTTGACAAAGGCCCAACGGGCATTTTTGGGCACCTTCAGCTGCTTTAAGGTACGACTAAGACTCAAATCTAATTCTTGAAGAATTTTTGTCGAAGATCCTTAGTATAGATATAAAACAATCCCGTAAAATCAGAATCTGGGGTGATTGCTCAAAATGGATTTGCCCACTGGTTACAATAAACTTGCTTGCTTCATGTCGAGTCATCGATATGCGATATTTCGAAAATTCGAGGCCATCGCGAACAGGGACTTGCTTTATCTACAAGCTGAACTAATAGCACTCGAAGAGGAGCGTTTAGCCCTGGCAAAACGGGACAAGAACACAGAAGGGGATTGCAATTTGTACGACTGCAACTGGGAGCCTCTTAGCACTTCAAAATTTTGCAGCTGTAGGGGCGAACAATGGGAGAAAAGCTTACAAATCCGCCATAAGTTGAGAGAATACTGTCATTTTCCTTATGCACCCATAATCCCGTATACTATGCTAACAACTGGCTAGATGACAGCGTGTCGCGATACTCGGTAATCGCGTCCAAACCTCAGGCAAGGAAGCGCGATGTTGCCATGCTACGAGACTGGATTCTACGACCAGACCTGGGCGGCGGAATTCCTTTTGCTGGGGCAGACTTTTATCCCATGGAAACGTCTGCATATCAAGATAGTCATTTGTGTGACTTAATGACGCTCAATAATCGCACTGGAGAAGATGACTCATTTTCGCGTTGGCTGGCTGGACCGGTATTCCATTTATTTGAAGGAAAGGTACTGCGATACTTCAAAGTAAGCCAGCCTACCGTCCAAAGCCTCTATTGGCCCCACTCTTCTCACCATGCACAGAAACCCTTCGCGGTTGATCCGGGAAATCAAGCCAGCCAAGTCTTGGAGACTAATTTGTTCCTATACTCCGATTCTTATATTATTGGGACCATCAATATATTAGGAACGATTGTGTCTTCGGTGACCCCTCTGCTTTCGATCATAATTTTATACTTCATCTCAAATCTCGCAGCTCGTTTAGGTGTCATCTGCGGTTTGACTATCCTCTTCTCCAGCAGCCTAGCTCTGGTGACCGATGCCCGAAGAATTGAGATTTTTGCATGTACTGCAGCGTAGGTCACAATATGAATTGTGATATAAATCTGAAGCGGCTCGGCTGATTGGATCATTTTAGATTTGCCAGTGTCCAAGTTGTTTTTGTCGGAAGTACCCAGAGTGGGGGGTGCGGCCCTTGAGGGCTTGACTGCGCTCGAGGATGCCGGTATGTACACGAATAGGAAATCATATAGCAACCATATTGCTGACAAGTAAGTTCCTCAAAAGCGCATGATAGAAGGGATTCATGCGTGTTCCGACCTACGGACTTGAATTGGACAGTGAGATAGAAATCGAGGTTCGCCCTGCGCAGCAAGTGGAATTGGCCGATTGGCTCGCGAGCCGTTTCGTGCCCAACCTACCTAATGTTACGCCTAACACCACCCAACGATGACTAGACCCTGCCTAAGTCCTCCCCTCAGGTCCCACAAAAAGGACATCGAGGGGTGCAATTCGATGAACAGCTTGCTAGACGACCCGACATACAGATTTCAAAATGCTGTTCATGGCAAACACTCGAAACGTTTGCCTCATCGTTTCGTTGGCTATCGTATACGGAACGCCTAAACTCCGCCACCTCCATGTCGAAAGCGGGAGCAGTTTTCATTCTAAAATACACCTTGCTACACAGGAACGATGGCAGTCGGGGTTGGGCTTCCATGATAATATTTTCCAACCGCCATTACCTCCTTGGAGATATCATTCTTCGCCGATCGGCCTTATTTCTTTTCTTTTCGCGTGTTGAGCTCTTTTTGGTATTATTCGTCAACAGCGTTCTTTTCAGGGAACAGCTCTCCTTAGCTTCTGAGAAATTGAGATAATACTGGACTCTTTTAAAAGGTTCGAAAATATTGTACACGTAAACTGCGGATTCTAATGATTCTGAATTTAATAGGAATTATAATGCATTATCGGCATGAACTTCGTTAAATTCAGTCAAGTGATGTGCTTTCTACAGTACATTGGCGATACGTTGTAGGCCACACAAAATTGCCAAGTGTTGTCGCCTATACCACAAAAAAGCAGTCGGAAAAAGTTTCTAAGTTTGAGGAACGACAGACACAAGTTGAAGGAAGAGGAGAAATCGATTTTGATCACAATGTGCTATCCACGATGTGGTGGTAAAAGCCGCTTCGCCCAGCTAGTCAGCCCCAGTATAGAACTAGTTGGAGTGCAGCAATCTACAACATCTGGACCTTCCTCTGTGCCAAAACGATTCGGAATAAACAATTTCGTACCCGGGGCCTCATCAACCGAGGAACTAAAGTTTCGGGCTTCTAAGCTGAGGCCACATTTAAGAAACGTCTGGAAGTACCTATTACGTCTGGGGAGTAGGATTTCCTCAAAGCGCATTCGCCGAAAGAGATGTATAGCCTCAGCACCCACTGATGCAAGTCAGGGGGATCTTCAAAATCATCCGATACAAATTTCGTCAAATTTCAGCAATGCATCGGTTAAACCAAATCTTGATGCACCTTCACACTTCTCAAAGGAGGATTCTCTAAAAAACGATAGCAAGGGAGGACCGCCTGGAAGGGGGAAAGCAGAAAATTGTTCAAATCCCCAAGTCGGTTCGTCAAATGATGAATCCCCCGAGACGTCGGCAGTCCAGGCTTTTTCACACGGAGAGCAAAACTCAACATATGGTGACGAGGAACCAGCGGTAGAACCGACATCAATACAGAGCCACCAAGATGAGAGCATCGACAACTCGAGCTCGGAATTTATGAGAGGGGTCCCACGGCGTCTAGAGCATGTACCCACAACACATACTAATCAAAGCGCTGAAAGATTCGTCTCGGCAATTTCGATTAAGACTCCTGTAGGAAAAATTGAGTCAGTGCTCATGTTTTATGACACAGGATCAGATGGCAACATGGTTGCAAGAAAGTTAGTTGACGATTATCAGTTCCCAATGCGTCCTATCCTTCCTAAAAATCTCTGGTTATACAACACGGCCCAAAACCACGCGTTCATACCAACGCATTACGTTGAGATTGACGTATTAGACAAGAGAATTGATACGGAAACCTACACGAAAATATCTTTCTCTGTTGTTGACAGCATTGGTCATTGGGAATTGCTTGTTGGGAATATTTTCATGGCAGAGCATGGCATCCAGCTCTCCACTCCACGAGATCGCAGTTCACTTGTCATGAGTCGCAAATTACCCAGCGAAGGTGTGTTCCTATCGGCCATTATGATGAAGTTAGCTGACCAATCTGTTAGATGACCGGGAGAAGCAGAGGGCTTTGCTTGAGAAGGCCAAGCACGCGCACATCCGGGCGAAGGAGGTGAAGGCATCAAGGACGAGCGCGAACCCGAGCTTGGCAACCACCTCGAGCGCATCTAGCAGCTCGGAGGGAGAGCAGCTTTCCTCTTCTTCTAAAACCAGCAATTTGTCGGGTATAGAGCAAAGTACAGCTAAAACCCAAGCGTCAAGTTAATCACTCTATCACTACTATAAAAGTTGTTAGAATTAAGTAGATCAAGTATAAACCTGCGCTTATTAAGGTAGAATAAATAAACAGTTCTTGATTGGCGTGGCCATGGGTATTATCTGGCAGCAAGAATATGGAAGAGAATGTGATCTTAAGCTTACAGTGGGTAGGGTATCTCCTCCCCCCTTTTTCTCGCTTAGACCCTGCGTGAGCTTTTCGACGATTAGTGCTTACGAAATGCTTTCGCTTTCCATCGCACACTGCGCTCCAAATTTGATCTAAGTTGACCTACACACTGAGTTTAAAGTGAGCTTGAAACCAGCATCCTTGAACGAGGATCATTCCCCCGGCTGCACTAACACCAAAGTAGTCCTCACCGTATGGCAGAGCACGATTTTGAAAATCATCATGTGATAGTGAAAAATCGCAAAAATTACACAACTATCCCTAATTACTATACTCGTAATCATTAATTCCACATTCATCTACGCATTACACATTACCTAACTAGGGCTTGACTCCTCTTTCATCTGAGATAGGCCTAACTGAATACTATAGATTATAAAAACAATTATGAATTAAAAGCCTTTTATTTCAACCCTAAAATAACAATCCAATCAAAAAAGAAAATATCCAAATCCATGCCCTAGAATCAAAACCACAGCGCCCAGATTTTATGTCTACGGGCTACGAACCGCGAAGCGCGAACTACGAACCACGAGAGGCCAGCTCCCATTTTTTTCGCTGCACTCATAACCTGTGTGTGCCACTGTGTAGCCGTCGTTGTCCACTGAAGTGATAGTGCTGCTCGATGCATAAAGGAGGTGTCCATCCCCTTATCCCCTTAGCGAGCGCTCATAATAGGGGACTGAAATGCAAACAGCGCAAAACATGCAATATTCTCAGCAGCTTTTACAGCTAATATTGGTAGCGCTCAAAGGGCATTTTTGCTGCTACAATTGAGCCGCAATTGCACTGATTTTACTACTGTGCGCAGTGACCTCTACATGCCTAAGTAAACGTAGAATTTAGAAACAATCACCTGAAGATTCGCTTACGGGGTGAATTATTAGGTTGTTTATTCAGAATGAAGTCAAAAAAGTCAAAAGCAACAGTTTTTAAAGCGTCGTTTGTTCCTTTTTTTGATTCCTGTAAGCATCGCATTTATATTACTAACATAATAATTGCACTCTGACGTTCGTCCAGTCGGCGGTTAACCTTTCCCGCGTCATAACGGAAGTCCCAGCCGGACTTGAATGCTTGTTCTCCCGCATTTCGCAATTCAAGAGTTGAGACAACATCCCGGTTTTCTTTTCTCCAAGATTCAATTGCATGTCCATTTACTATCTCTTTTTGTATTTGTATTTTACCTTCGGTTTTTCATGATGCCCAGGTGTGTTTGAAGAAAGGCGCTTTGAGAGTTTCAACAGTCAGGAAAAACAATTTCCGACACGGCGGCATAGATACGCTATCTCGATGACTCGAACTCGACGACAACAAATGTGACTAAAGCGATCTTAGTACATACACCTACTGCACGTATCCAACCATGTCTGAAGCAAAATATTTCTCCCTAGATTCTACCGCGCCTGCGCCAATTCATAATGTCCATTACGATCTAGAGGCAGGTCAATCTCCAACAGCAGGTCCAGCACCACATATGAAGCCAACTTCTGTTCGCTCAGAAGCATCGGGGTCAAATATTGAGATCTACCCCTACATCAAGCGGCGACGCGATCGAATACCGTACAAACCTTTTGAACAATCGATATCGCGCCATCACGGCCAAGCTGGCATCCTGGCCAAGAATCTGGACTTGATCCTTCAAAACCGAATGGCGGCAGATCGCAGACACCAATATTGCATGAAGAGTGCCAGATAACGGTTGTTGATTTCAGCGAAAGGGATATGGTCAGTCAAGATTTTGGCAATGAGCAATTCTTGGAGTTTCTCGAGAAGAAGCATGAAGACTGGGTCTCTTGTCGCTGGATCAATTTCAATAGCCTCAGTTGGGATGTTATCCAAGCTCTGGGGAAACACAAGAAGCTGCATAGGCTTGCAATTGAGGATCTGATCAACACCAATAATCGGACGAAAGTAGATTGGTAAGTCACATCGTCTCAATATATCATAAGACCTAAACTTACAAGTGTCTAGGTATGCGGACCATACATTCATTGTCCTCACCCTACAGAAGCTAGTTCATCTCCATCCCGATAATGACGACAGCGACTCGGATTCCGATAGCGACCGCAGTTCCCTAGGTACAAAGAAGTCGAAACATGGTGGATTCTCGAAAGCAATCCATAATATCTTTTCGAAGTTGAAGGCAAAAGACAAATTCAATGAGAAACAACGGAAAGTGAGTATAGTAGCGGGTGTTCATGACCCCGCCAATGGATTTGTTACCGCACATACGGATGGCATTGTTGATGCTCCTGTTCAAAAGTTGCGGACACTTCAAAGATATCGTGGAGGGCCGAACTAGGAACGAATGACCTTCATGGAGGCACATTCTCTACTCACTGGAAAAAAAATTAGCCGTGAGCGCTGAACAGGTCTCGGTCTTTCTGATGGCTGGTAATTATCTCTCCATTAGCCTACTGTACCCAAGACTAATATATGTGAAGATAATACTGTCATCCCATTCTTCGAATCATCCGCAGATGATATCGAACTCCCTATTCTTCATCGATTGAGCACCCCTGATACTCTTCTCAGGCGTTCCTGCGATGCTTCTATGCTCCTCCAAGCGATAATAGATGCAATCATCGATCTCGCCATACCAGTTACAACTGCGTACCAAGACGTTATCGGCGAATTGGAACTGGATGTTTTGACCTCGCCAGATATCAAGCAGTCTAAGATATTGTATGTGATTACGAATATAATCGTCGCCGAATCTAGACCTCTCTAAAGTCTATTTCTATCTTTGGCCCTAAGCCGTCGCTACTTTAACCTGAGCTAAGCCCTGAGCCTTGAGTACGACGATGAATCAGCCGGATCATACTCAAGGGATCCCCTTCTAGTTTCCCCCAAGAATCGGTTACAGTTTCCACATTATCTATATTCAGAAATTTGCAAATCACGTTGCCTACAGCACAGCCAATTCTTTGGGATGTTATGATGGTATCCATTCTCGCTCCCCTGTCACACCTATCAAGGGTCCTTGTCGGAGCCGATCTGGGTCCCCTCTTGCGCCTCTAACTCGGCGGGGTTATTTAGCTAGTCTTACGACCACCACTTGAAGTGCGCCGCGACTTAGGACCTCTACTTGCCCCCGACGTTAACTAGAGGCCTCTAGTTGGGACCGCGGTTCGCTCATACATAAGGCACCCCTAGACCCGCGACTTGCATCCGTGACTTAGACCACGTGACTATAGCCTTGGGAGGATAAAAGGAAGACTTCTCACGTAGTACTCTCTTTCTCTTCCTTATCCTTAGCTTTAGATTCTTTTACGGGCTTGTAGTTGAGTAATAGTAGAAAATAAACGAAATAATTTTACTATTACTCAGCTGGAACCCGCTTACATTTACAATGGCAGCAAAACATGTATCGGTATAGTTTAATCTTATAAGCTAAAAAATTCTTACTGTTATGTGAAGCCCTCAATATACACACCCTGCTTGAGTCTCAAGCTCTGGAGGCAGTCTCGTACCCGGAATTTTTATGCCAAATATTATCCCCAAAGCCGGCGTTCCTCAAGCGCTAGTGTAACGTATGCGCCAGTGTTGGGGAGCCCAATTTTGCCCCACTCCTCCAATGCCAGCGCCTTGGGGTCCAATTCGGCAATTAGAAAGATCATTAATGGCCTTAGTCAAAGACGCCTTTCCCACCCGGCCAGATGCCAACCTGTGCCTTACCCTGCGTTTCGACATCTCCGATTTTTTGCTTCCTCACCTTGTCGGCGACAGTTTCTGACATACCAACCTGGGCCTGCGCGCCCTTCGCGGTCTTCACATTCCCAATGGTCTGGTCAACTTTAATTGATCCCAATCGTTCGGCTACAGTGTCGAGCTTCTTCATGAAGGCCTGCAGGTTGGTTCCCTCTTCCTCAAGGTCCAATTCTGCATCATCGTCATCCTCCTCTTCTTTAATTTTCTTTAACTCTGCTACGTTGGCGTCTATCTCATACTGGGTGGCAATTTTGAATTGCGCGACCTTCTTTATCAGGTCTTCCGTATCTGTCACTTTCTCTCTATATCAATCGTAAGCAAGAGCGAACGAACACCCGAAAGCTGACGAACGTACAAGGTCAATATCCCGACCGCAAGGCTGACCAAGCGCGAGGTGTTCCTGACCTGACTGGTGAACTTCTGAACGGCGGTCTTGTTGCGCAAGATATTCATCCTATCCCGAAAGCTCTTCCCTTGATCGTGCTTGGTCCATTTAGCCAATTTGGCCTCGAATTGGGTACAAGCTCCGCCACAAGAATTCACGTATTGATCCAAGCCTATCTTGCGGACTTGCTCCTTCGTATTGTTATTTGCGTTATTGAGGAACTCTAGTCCCGAGAGATTGGTCTGCAAGCCTGTGATCTCGTCTCGAAAGCATTGGACGCTCTCCGGTGCGTCTCGATACTCTTGGGCCTTGTCGTAGAGCCCTTTGATGCTCTTGATGGCGACATCGGTAATACCGATGACTGCTGCCGCTACCTCGAGTCCGGACATGGCGAGCTGATGTCTATCTATCTCTATTGCAATTAGTGACAATATTTGTGGAATCAGGCTCTGAGATTGTAGAAAAGGAAATGGAAGAAGTGGGCAGGCTGAGGTATCCCTCAAACCGACGCTCTAGGCAGACGCCTTTGCCCGCAGTGCTGAGGTAGCCCAGCCGCAGCTGCTTAGCCATTCAAATCGCGCTTTAACCCACCTTCATGCACGTCGATACGGAAACCTCCAGCAGTGTTGAGGCAGCCCAGCTGCAGCTGCTTAGCCATTCGCACCGCGCTTCAACCCACCTTCATGCACGTCGACACGGAAAAGCGAAAATGGCTCGACACATATCTTTGGGATTCTGGGACTCTTGAAATTTGACATTGCGCCACTGCAACTTCGATGGCCGGTATGGCGAGAGACTTCACAGTGGGAGACACTAAGACGGGTAAAAATGGTATCACTCAAGTTGGTATAGGCAATACCATAAATTTCGCTGATCCAAGTATGTATCCCTGCCTATTCATTGTCACCTCACTGATCGTTGTAGCCCAGAAGCAACGACATATTCAGAAATGGTATGCATGGTGGTTGTTCGAGTCCCAGGAGCCCAGTGTTCGGTCTCAGCCTCAAGTTCTTAAAGAGAAAGGTACCGCTGCAGCTGGGACCGGCTCATGGTTGACGCAAAATCTCCTTCCGGAATGGCTACGGAGCGGTGAGGATGCGTTGTGGATCCATGGCAATGGTTCGTGAGGCTCTTCAGAACCCGCGTATAGGAACAAGCTAACGACAGGCTGAAGTGGGCTCGGGCAAAAGCATCTTGTGGTACATCCTTCAGACGAAACCCATTCAAGCACAGCTAATCAAAAAAGCTCCCTCGTGATTAATTACTTGCAAGATTCTCCGGCAACGACTAAGGATCTAATGTGGATTCCAGTCATCTTCTCCTTTGACGCTCAATACCAGGACTCGCCGGAATTCTTCTGTCGCACATGCCTTGCCTGCCTTTACGCACTTAGTCCGACGCCTGTTAGAATCGAGACTGCATACGAAAATTATTTGAACGCTATGCAGATCAGTGGTATTGACGATCTCGTACTAAATGTTCTCGAAGACGTAGCCACCGGTATCAGAGCACAAGAAGCGAAGCCTTTGGAGATAGTTATCGTGATCGATGCCGTGGATGAGACGAAATCTTCCAAGCAACAGGCTTTCCTGCGTTACCTCAATCGTTTGATCGGAAGTAATCGACAGGATAGACTGGTACGATTTCGATCGATCCTATTCTCAAGGGATAGCCAGATCATCAGGCACTTCTGTGGATCTGGGCGTGGGTGGAGAAAAGAAGAAATTCCGCCATTGGCTCTCAAGGAAGACATCCTAAAGGCCGTTTCGAGTCGCTTAGCAGATGATTATAATTTTCAAAATTGGAAAGTTGACGACAGGAATGACCTCGCTGCTCGAATAGCAACGCGGGCTAATGGCATGTACGTCGTGGACTTGGGGGTTTCAATCTATTGAAGGCTAACACTTGCAGGTTCCGACTAGCCGCACTGTACGTTGAGCACTTAATCATGATCGATCGCCGAAAAATCCCAGCATCACAACTCAAAACCATTCTAGCTGATTTACCAGGCGCCCTTTATCCGTTCTACGATAGGATCTTTTGGCAGATCCAAACGCCCAACATCCGACAACATAGCTTCAATTCGATGCGATGGATATGCTATAGCGCTAGACCATTGACTCTTCGCGAGCTTGCTGCAGCCTGTGCAATCTCCGGCCTGCCGGACGGCTATGATTGTGATAATGACCTGGATGCCGTTGACCTTGTGAAGTATCTTAGCGGGTTAATTCACATCAGTCCACCATTGCCCGGGGACGGCAACAACATACGAGCCGAAGCACATTCGATTACTATTGCGCATTTTTCCGTTGAAGAATATCTCAAAGCACATGTACATGCTAACTTTGGACTTGATACCAAATTCTATGACCGTTCGGCGGGAAATCTTCTCCTGGCGCAAGCATGCATTACTTATGCTGCTCAAGAGCACTTCAATGAATCGATGTATAGCCAAAATGACCGTGCAGGCTCACTACGTGGATACGTCATCAACTTCTGGGCTCATCATTTGGCTGCTCATGTCCAGTCAAGAGCTGCTGAGCAAACATTGCACCAGCGTTTGTCCATTGTTGCATTCGCACTGCGGATTAAAAACGCTTGTATGTACCGCGATGTCGAACTCTATGAAGATGCGGGAGGCCTCCAAAAAGAAGTTGAAAAGCTCATCTGCAGCGTTATCCACCAACGGCACTATCTAGACCTATTGCAAGTGCTCCTGTCGAAACCACATCCTACCGAAAACATACCTTTCGGCCAATTAGACTCGGGCCAACTGCGTCTACTGCTCCTCCGACCGGCCCTGGCTCCAGAGGCACCAATTCAGTGCGAGTTGGTCGTCGATTGGCTTGAGAACAAACCGAAATACCAATTCCTATCATATCTCTGGGGCGACGCATCATTGAGAGACTCCATCATTCTGAGTGACTTGAAGTACACTGTGACTAGGTCGTTGTACAAAGCGCTACTAGGCCTTCGGCACAAGTCGACACCTGGAGTGCTTTGGGTGGATCAAGTATGTATCAATCAGCAGGATGTTTACGAGAAGAACCATCAGGTGGCGCGCTTAAGCTCGACGGCTGCGGATGCTTCAGCAGTATACTGTTGGTTTGGGAATGTAGAAGCAGAAGAGCTCGCTCGTGATCGATCGGAGATATTTCGGGATCCCCTCTGGACCAGAGCTTGGGTCATGCAGGAGATGATCCTAGCCAGGGAAAACTCCTGCATTGTTAAAGGACAGTCTCTTGATTGGCTAGATGTCGTTCATATGGCGAAAGATTGGGTACACGTCTTCCATGGTGATGATGTACGCGCTGAATGGGTACAGAAGGGAGAAGGTGCCCGAAACATGCTGCTTGTGCAAGAGACGCGAGAGTCGCGGAACGGTGGTAGGACGAAACTAAAGCTAGAAGAGCTGGTATACCGGTTTCGTGCCACCAAGTCGCAAATCGCACTGGACAAGGTCTTTGCGTTCGTTGGCCTCGCGTCTGACGACCCCAGCGCCGAGGGGCTCGTCGACTACACGCTCGACCTATTCGAGCTCTATGCGCGATTCGGCCAGAGGAGCATATTGGGAAGCCAGTGCCTTGACATACTTTCTATCAACAACAACAGGATTATGTATGATGCTGCAGGAGGGGTTTCTTGGTCGCCATGCTGGCACGAATACATCGAAGAGCACCCATTAGCACCTGGGATTTTCGATCCTGGGCAGCCTCAACTTTTTCGAGCCAGTAGAGAGCTCTTCATCACTCCCAGCTCGTTCGACCCATTGACCATGAAAGCGATACTGATCGACACCGTCCATGCGGTTGACCATATTACTACATTTCTTCAATTTAAGGCCTGGGAGACAAGGAGGTCAGTTTGGAGCTCCTCTATTGAATCTGAAGATTTGGGTCTTATCGTTCGAACGGCTTTGGAAGGACGGGTGATAGACCAGCAGCTGAAGACATTCCGCCGTATTGACGAATCGGATATCGAGTCCGCGAAAGACTTTGCCGGTAAATGCAGGACGTGGAAAGCTCTCATGTTCCTGCCTAGAACAAAGGTACGGCGCAATCGTCAATTTTGTCGGACCGAGCGAGGTTTGATTGCCAACGTGCCACTGATGACAATGCCTGGCGACATTGTCGTGCTCTTCCCGAACGCAAAGACGCCTCACATCCTCAGGCCAGCACCTCTGCCCTCAATTATTCAATGTCCATCTGGCACACTACCAGTCAATTGCATGTTTGTCGGCGAATGGTAAGATACGACTCACTGAGAGCAAAACCCGCATACTAATCGCCAACAGTTATGTAGATGGTTACATGAACGGCGAGGCGGAAGATGAGTGTGAAGCCGGGAAGCTGTTTCGGTACGAGTATCAAATTCGCTGAAAGCCAGCGCTCATGAAGATTGAATCGAAATTGTAGTAATTCAAAAATTTTCTATTGTCCTCAAGGTCTGTCCACTCTCTTACAGACTTGAATGTTAAGCGAAGATGTTGCCAGCGCAGGGTCTTGTGCTGGATTTGAATCTAAAGCATGTAAACTCTATTCTTAGCCCCGTTGAGTGTTCTTTAAATTATTTTGACTCGGACCGTCTAAAGAACGGAGAATGGATGTTGCGCGGTGACGGATCTTGAATCACGTAGAATCGGCTGATGTAGGGGTGGACGCTGTTAATAAAATTTTCTCTAACGTTTTCTCATCCTCTAAATCTGTAGGTACTAGTATAACGCTAGCGATGCCAATCACATGAGAGGTAGCGTAATGATCGTTTAATATAGAATCATGTCTCCTAAAAGACGGAGTAAACTGGATTTGGCTGTTAGAGCTGGCCTTAGTCCCTTCCGCTCCGTTCCTTTGGGTAGTAGCAAGATTGCATTCCCCGCCGCCGTACGATCTTAGCTTGCCAAGCTTGCCACATCATCTGAGGCAGTGCAGACGATAAATGTGGTATTTCAAACCGAAGCAGTGTGAACTGTAGTACTACATTTCGGACTGCTTGGGTTTGAAAGGCTACACCTTAGAGTAATCAGATTTGAGGAATTATACCTTAGCGTAGTACACAGTAGCGTACATCCTTGTTTCACACCTCAGACCGGAGCGAACCGAATTTCAGTAGTATAATTCCGACTACTTCGGTCTGAAGTACGCGGATTCCGCACGGTACAATTTGGAGCACACCGACTTTTAACACTAAAAACTAAACTACCACGGTTTATACCGCAGAATTACAGAGCAGCCCTGCACGTAATTCTACAATGACATAATCCTGGGCCATTTCTAAGGGCGCGGGTCTGGTGGAAGAAAGTACGAAATAGCAAATGTTTGGAGGCGTGAAGGCACATTCTCCTTGGAAAGAACCACGGCCACGCCATGTTCCGAGAAGAATCTGCCTTGAGAGATTGAGGAATGTATCTCTAGGGGGGTCCTATTTAGGATCTCTGGGAGCCGACTTAGCCCCCTTGAGTATAATCGTGTGGAGTTGGCAACTTTAGCTAGGCAGAGCCAAATGGGAAGTAAATCGTGAGGGAGAGCAGGAATGTGACTAAGCAACCTGAGCAGAGGGTGAGGCGAGGGTGAGTAGCGCCTGAGTAGAGCGGCGATGGTGACTAACCGCGTGGGAAGGAAGGGAGGTTTAGATTCGATGAGGTTACCAGCGAAATCATAATGATGCGAAACTTTGTCAGTCCCATCGTCAATTTAATTGGCGCACTTCGGGATCACAAGAGTGCCGCTGTTGCCTCTCACCTGGATTTGAGGAATGATTGCAAGAACAACCAGGTTGGTGTGAAAGTTAGTCCAATGGCTTAAACATATCTCGGTGACGTTGAGAATCATATCATTCTGATCACAGAACCTCTCGATCAAATGCGCCGGTCTTGCGACAACATGATTGACCTGATCTTCAACACCATATCTGCATTTCAAAACGAATCGATGAAGCAACTGACAGTCGTCACTATCACCTTTCTTCCTTTAACCTTTTTAACAGGGTACTTCGGAATGAACCTCCATACTTTCTATTCTCTCGATAACGGCGAAGGCTACTTTTGGAGCATTGCGATTCCTGTAGCTTTTGTTACCACTGTCTTCCTGATGAAGGATATGCTCAAGTGGTGGTTTGTGAGAATTATGTAAAGGAGAGGCATCTCTCGAAGTAGGAAATCGAGGCTCAACAGGGAGGCTGTGGCAAAGAGAACCTCGTGAAGAGCCCAACTCATGGACTGTGCGCGTTTCCAAGCCAAGACACCGATGCTGGGCGCTTGAGCAGTGCATTTCCCTGGATCAACTTTAAAGCTCCTCAGACGTCAAACGTTGAGAAGGTTTGGAGAACCCATCAACTCGAGCGTCCCCGTTCAACAAATACGGATATGAGCGGAACGTCATTGAAATCACAAAAGTACTCCGTAATTCCCGTTTTACTCAACCGAGATGAGGTTGAGGATCAGGTTTGAGAGCCGCACGGAAGAATACGGACGGCGATGCATCGTGCCGATCGGCGCTTGGCTGACAAGGCGCAAGCAAGCCGAGCCACACAATGCAACCGGTCGTATTCAGCCTTGTAAGAATTGCGTTGTAATCTGAAATAGTTTACTGTAAAGTTACCGGCGATGCCGAATATTGACCAAAGAAGCGCAGCAAAGAATATAAAATTATTAAGTAATTAAGTCCTGGTAATTCTGTGGTGAGTCACATTGGCATAGAGCACTTGAATGATCTAGAGATAAAGGTATTTGAGATCTTTTAAATGTTTGTACTTCCGATTCAGGTTTGCTGTATATTTGATAGAAACACTTAATTCCTTGGAGTCGAGACTCCTAGAACTGTGTAGAGGAAATGCGCTTACGCATTTTATGCTAAAAGGTTTACGTCTCTAAAATTTTCATGCATTAAGAACTATCCCACTAGGTCAGAAAAAGAAGCGTTGGCAGAGATGAGGAGAATTATTTCCTGTATATATGTATTCAACTAAAGATTTAAGTACATTTGCGAAATCGTTGCGTAAATATCTAGAGGTGCCCTGCTGTGTTCAGTCTTGGCGACATGGGGTCAGCCATGCGCCCAGGCCAAGACCTGCAGCTAGGTAAGCAGAAAAGAAATTAACGAGAGAAGACGGACGACGACTTTGACAATGTCAACGGCAGTCGACCGGATTTCAATCGGCCCCGCTGTCCGAGTCCTCTTCATGTCCTTCGCAGTATTTACTCTCAGTTGTAGAATATTTTCTCTTAACCCTCCATGATCCTTCACCGGTCGTTCCGGCACCATCTCTCGCCGGAGCCATGTTCAAGTGGCTTCTCCTGCTAGCATCCGCCTCCGTCGCGGTTGCTTCCGCAGCTTCGAGTCCGACGATAGGATGTATGTATCTCTTCCACCGAGAGTTATTCAACATCTCTATCATGCTGTTGGTCTTTTGGAAACTCTGCTAACTGGGGTGCAGCATGCGCTGAAACCTCCTACTTCATCCAGTCTCAGTTGGATGCAGATAGCATCAGCAGCTGTTCGAACAATACTCTAACGACTGTCACCGTCCAAAGTTCCACCCTCACGAGTCTCAACCTATTTGGTTGCCAGCGAATTACCAACCTGCAGATATCCTCCTGTCCTTCGCTGGTCAATTTCTCAGCACCGGACCTTCTATGGACCAAAAATCTTACCGTTTCGAATCTTCCACTCCTCGCAAACCTCTCGCTGCCCAGTCTCGAAACAGTTCTATTGAGTTTGGATTGGAATAATCTGCCTAATTTAAGGGAATCGAATTTGAAGACACATGGGCTTGATGAAAATGGCAATCCAGGGACGAACATCTACCAAGATTTGTCAATTATATCATCAGGCATACAACAGTTGAATAATCTGAATTTTGGAGATACCGGGAAAATCGGGAATATCAGACTCGTGGATAATCCACAACTCGAACTGGTCAGGTTTGCGGGTTTGAACTCCAGCACTTTGCTACAGGTCTTTGATAACAACCCCTCGATTGTGCTTCACCTCGAAGATGTTACTCGTGGGGGCGCCTTTAATATTCAGAATATCGCAAATATTGTGATTCCGAACCTTGCAACTCTGGATGGAGATTTGATTGTCGTCGGAAATTGGTTCGAAAACATCACGGCTCCCGCTCTAACCGCTATTGGAGGAAACATGCTCGTGGCGAATAATCCATCCCTCGACAATATCATGCTTCCAGTTTTAACGGGGATTGGAGGTGGTCTTGCGAATGGATCTTTCACAATTACGAACAATACTGCTTTGACCACCATTGAGTTGCAAACCCTCAACGCGGTTGATGGCAACACCAGTCTCACCGGGAAATTTACGAAGCAAGTTACCTATCTCCTCGAAAATCTACTCGATATCATACTAACCTCCCTCAAGCATCACAATCCCGAATCTCACCGATTTATCCCAAGGATTCTACATCAACAGCACCTACCCAAATTTCAATTGCACACCATGGGACAAAATATCCCAATTTTCCTCTCGAAACAGCGCATCATATTCATGCTTTGCCGCCACTCCCGGTTCAACCATCGACACCGCCATCCACCTCGACCTATCCTGCAACGGCGGCTGGGTCTGCATGCCGAAATCCTCACGCGTCGTCCTTGTCATCGTGTTCATCGTCTTGGGACTTTTGCCCATAGCGTGGGTGCTTAAGAGGTGGTGGGATCACCAATTCCGGGGGAGGAGGAATTCCGTTCCCGTGGCGCAGGAGACACAGGTGCCGTTGGAGGATATGGCGGGTGTGGAGAGAGCGAGGGTCGAGGATGGGGATGGGATTGAGCCGTTGCCGGAGTATAGACCTGTAGGGAAACCCGGGGAGGTGCCGCCTGCGTATCATAATGGTAATAGTGCGGCTGGTGCTACCGCTGCTGGTGGGTGGATGAAGAGGGTTTTGGGAAGGATGAGGTGGAGGAGGTGATGATTGAGGCTTCTTGGTTGTATTTTTTGTAAATGGCAGATGATATATATTGGATTGGATGGCATAATGACCCTTTTTTGTTGATATCTTGGACATATGGACAGAAAGACAAATAGAGTTATAAAATATAAAAGAAATTCAAACTTAATATTTTGCATGACCAGATCTGGGATCAGTGAAGGTCCCTTGGGAGCTACTTCCTTCCCCCTTTTTAGGCGCTGCAGAAATTTTGACATGGAAGCGAGGAACATCCGTTGAAGAATTCATCCGTTCCGTCCAACGGAGGCATTCCATGGGTAACTCTGCTGCATGTCTCACTCCCATCCTAACATAAAATGCAAGTCAGAAGTGCCACCACAAACCCCAATCACTTTTCTTTTTCCTGCAAGTCGATGCAAGCACGTGGCAGGTACCTAGACTCAAAGTTTTGTTGCACATCGCGATTTTCTTCACAGACGTTCGCTTGGGTTGCGGAGAAGCATCAAATGGCTGTCCTTCTACCCTTTCCATTTCTACTATCCTCCCCCCGGCTTAGATGTTATTTTGCCACTTTGTTGCCACTTTTGCGAGACTCCTCTTCACTTCACTTATAATTCCACTACAGCTCTCACCGCCTCCTAATTTGGCAGCTTCCAAGGCCAATCTTCTTGTTCATTCGTTCCTGCCAGTTATAAGAGCCTCAACGAGGTGCCTACCATGATGGTGGCAACAAAGTGGCAATATAACATCTAAGCCGGGGAGGATGGTAAGGTGTTGTGCAGTAATGTATATAAACACGCCACAACAGCAGGATTTACTTTATGAAAGAGAGGTCTCGATTCAACGAGGCCTTTTTGTTGTAGCAACTTTTCCACGTCTAAAAACTGGTCGCTCCCTTGTTCGTAACGGAATTCCAACCCGTAGTCTTTCGGACGAACAACCAAAAAAATAACCTCATCACATCAGCACATCCCTGCATCACTGCACTTGCAGCGTGACTATTTTCTTCTTGATTCCAACAAAGTGGTAGGCAAGATCTCCTGATTTTCCGGATGAAAGCAAGTCCGTCGTGTCCACCGCGGGAGGATCTTAGGATCATCAGAATTCTCACTTGATTTTCTTTTGACCCTCCTTAGCGCACATTGAAACTGGGTCGGCTTCCGCAAAAGAGTTCTTCGACCTTCTATCCTTGAGGAGATCGCTTTTGCCTCCTTTTGAGCAAGAATAACGACCTGCTCGTCCGTTCATTTTGTGCTTGGAACGGAATTTGTTTTAATGGAACGGAAGGAGATATGTCCGATTGACAGGTTATTTATATGTTTTTCTGTTTTGGGTCGATCGAGTCAAGTTGGATAAGTAAGCGTCCGTGCTCGAGTTGTAATGGGGAAATACAAGAGCTGTGAGTGGTGGAAAAGTGGGCGGAAAAGTAATCATGAGACGCCAACAGTATCATGGCAATCGGGAAGTTCTAAATTGAGATTAAGCATGAGACAGATGTGGGGAGGGATGGGGGGGGGGAAGAGTAGATCATGATCTGCGGATGGCGTAAATTTTACCGAATGCGGCTGGGAAGAGGCTTGTTGATGTTTGGTACTCAAAGGTGTACCGTTTTAATGGAAATAAGAAAGCTATGGTTTCTGAGCACGGTGATACCGTAGACGACTCGAGACAGAGACGACAAAAACTCGGATAGGCTATGCACTTGCACAGTCCAGTGCACATGTCTTCAACTGGCGATCGGCTCGTTCAGTGGAATCCTTTGCGTAATAAGAATGCCGAGGAGGGTTAGACAGGCAAACACTTTTCAAATTTGCCTCTCGATAGATTAGGTGTTGGTGGTGTCTTCGATTTCCCTATCTAGCACAGTACTAGGTCAGCATGCAGAAACATTGCAGCGGCGGATCTTGTCTATCCAGCCATGTGCGACGTACATGGACAGGCGAGGAAACGATTAGATGGCAGCGAACGGTACCAGTGGGCCAGTGCGACTCGCTCAATCGGATCTTTTATGGCCTGGTGATGTTGATGGTGATGGTAGTGGTGATAGCATCGTCAGCGGTGGGAGGCTGAGGCTGATGAAGGGATAGACAACAGCCAGGTTCTGGAACAGAGGTTGATGCTCTGATTCCATTGCAACCGCCATGGCGGGGAGCGCAGTAGCTCAAGCCTGGCAGGGCCAAAAAGGGGTCCGGCTGAAGGAAGGAGCTTATTTGGATGTCCAGTGACGCCAGGCCAATCACAGGCCAGGCATTACTCACCACACCTGCTGCTGTTGCCCTGCTGCTACCCTGCTGCTACCCTGCTTCTGCTCTGCTAACACCGAAGAGGTGTGGCTCCCAGGTTGTTGGAGCACGAATTGCGTGTCCCCCCAGGGCCGAGAACATGCGTAAGATGCACTCAAGGAAGATGCGAATACCGGCGAGGAGCTGCAAAGACAAGACGAGCACGGGTCTGGCGCCGGAACCTGCAGCCCAGCAGAGCAGCGCATCGCATCGCAGCACAGAGCACCGTCCTGACCACCCCATTTCCCAACTGCATCCCTATCCCCATCCATAGGAGGTGACAGTGCTGTACCTCCCCAGCAGGGCCTAGAACTGTCGCCGACTATGGAGTGCTTCGTAAAGATATATATCCAGCCGCATCTCCCGCGCCTGTGTTCTGGAGGCTGTCCTGTATGTTGTACATGTATTGATGGAAACTGATCAAACAAACACACTATCAGTACCCGACTGTTTTCACTACTTTATTATTATGGCCCGATTTTTGAAAAGCCCTCTCCCAAACCTGATCCGAAAAGCCAAGCCCTGAAACACCCACGGAGTTGTCCCAGGCTCCAGGCGAGCGCAGCACAACATTTAGAGTTAAATCTCCCACCACGCCAGAAGTAGCCAGCCAGACAGCCACGGGAGAAAACTTGCTCTGTTCTGCGCGTTCCGGCGCCCGAGACGACGCGCCCCAGGCTTCACCTTCAGTACTAGTCCCTCCCCACACCATCACGACCACCACCACGGCCGCTTCGCTTTATCAAAGACCTGTCTGCCATTCCTTATATCTTATCATTTCTAGGCGCAAACATTCCCAAGATCGAGTGATTGCGCTCTTTGACGTCGACATCGATACGCGACTCGCACGCCAAGGACCAGAGCTCTGGAGATTGAGGGGCAGAAGCTGATATAAATTACAGTACCGGCCCGGTAACCTTACAGCAGGGGCAGGGAACAACGGTCAACCTCAGGA
>JAAMPI010000229.1:0-49878 GCA_013054445.1 Cudoniella acicularis
GCTGGAAATTCCACTGCCGGCTTGGACAAGGGAACTTATAGTTTCTGTTCCAGCCTTTGAACTCTGAATAAGACGAGAAGGATGAGGAACAATTTGTACAAAATAGATAGAGATAATATATTTGTGCTCACTGTTCGTCATCGCATCATTCTCATTCTCATGCGTTCTGGTTTTCCGTTTTATTAATAACTTGGTAGGGTTTCGCTCGTCGTGTTTAATCCAGAGTTTGGACATCTACGGTACGTCGGAAGATTTTGCGGAGACTTTAATACTATAATGGCATTATGATAAGGTTTAGCACATCGCCATTGGAGAAACCGTGTTTCTGTTCTACTCATAAGGTGTGCGACAGGTCTGATCACAGCGGTTGTGTGACACTTTGGTATTGTTCATTATGGGCATTGTTGTCGTCACCACGTCTCCAGCTCTGTGCAACGGGATCTTTATTTCCGAATGAAACGACACTGACGTTGCTTTGCTTGCAATCGGTATATCATGTAGTAGTGCTAGGTGGTGTTTGTTGTTTCTCACTTCACAAGTTTCGATTGCACGGGAAAGCTAGATGTTTGATCTATTTGGAGAGAGATCTTCATTCGCGGGGAGTTTTGTGTGGATCTTCGTCCTATAATTGATATTGTTTTGTTTTACTCCCTTGACGACTTCCGTAAGCTATATACTTGGCTGTGATAAAGGTTCGAGATCCTTGGTTCTTTTTGGATCCAATTCAGTGGCTATTGGTGTTGATCACCGTTTGAGGACATCGATCAAACTTCTTATGTAAACACTTCTAAAGTTAGAAAACTTAGAGCTTCGAACAAACAAAAGAACATGTCCCTCCTATAGCTTGATACTAGTATATCCTGTACTCTTACCCTTGAGCTGTCCCCAGGCCGTAGAGTAAATCCTCCTTTACTTGATTCTCATTCGCCAATCCATTTCTTCCCCTCGCCGTCCCGACTTTAATTTTTGAAACTTCAAACTGTTATTAAACATGTTTGTCTGTTCACTGCCTACCCGTCCCGTCCTTACCGAAATTGTACTCCCACATGGAGAGACTTGGGGTAGTCAAGGGTACCTGAGCAGATCCCCCGTTGTTTTGTTCATGTTCATCAAACCTCGAGGCTGCCAGTTTTTAGAAACTTCAAACAGCGATTAGACATCCAAGTCTCTTTACTGCTCTCCCTTTGTTGCTAAAGATCCCACGTGTGGCTATACTTAGAATAGTCAAGGATATCCCAGACAGATCCTCCCTTGTTTTTTTTTTTGTTTATCATACTTCGGATCTGCTGATGTAGAAACTTCAAACAGCGAATAGACATCTATCCAAGTCTGCTCACTTCCCATCCGTACTTGCAGAGGCTCCCGCAATGCCCTTGTGATCAAGCTTAGACACATGGAGTTGAGAAGGGTGTCTCGAGCGGATGTTCCGTCGTTGTGTTGACGTTTATCATACTTGGGCACTACCACTTTAGAAACTTCAAACAACGATTAAACACGCAGACCCGTCTATTGCTCATTCTACCTTGCAGATAATCATCTCGCATGACTATACAAGGTACTTGGAAAACCCAAGGGTGCCTGAGTCCACTCCGCATTGGTTTGATTATGTTTATCATACCTCCACGACGCTAATTTGGAAACATCAAACAGCGATTAAACATCCACATCTGTTCATTACCATTCACCTTTCCCTGTACAGACTCCCACATGGCTATAATTAAGGTAGTCAAGGGTACCCTGAGCAGATCCCCGTTGTTTTGCTCATGTTTATCGCACCTCCACGCCGTCAATCCAGAAACATCAAACGACGATTAAACACCAGCCATCCCATTTCCCTGGAGAGTATCTCCAGCCGGGTTCCGTTCTAGCTTCCCAGCCCCAAAGCAGATCCTCCTATCCCCGGGGTTCGTTTCTCATGCCTTCCTCACACTAGCTCAGAAACCCCAAACAGCCATTAAACATCCAAGCCAGCCCACCTCATCACCGCCTGGTCACCCGGAGAGAACCACAGGCAACGAACTGTGGGAGTACACTCGGGAGTGTCATGAGCAGATCATCCATTGCTTGGTTCATTGCTGTCATGCTTTCCCTAGGGGAGCTTCGACCAGGGAATCTGGCACATCATCAGTGCATATGTACATCCATTGCATCATGTGCAGGTACATCCGTCCCGAGAACCTTTGGAAGTGAAGTATGGTATGCTTGAAGTGATGCTGAGGGGATCCTCCTCTGCTTCGTGTTTGTTTGTTATGCCTCTGTGCAGGTGTTTGGCAGAGCGCTTGTCGAATGAGAATATTCTGAATATTTGAATTGGGTCTCCTTTAATGCTATTCCTTTAGAGGCAGTATCTCTACCTCCTGGTAGGTCATGACCCAAGTGATGATGTGCTGAAGGGGTAAGTTCATCTGTGCTGTTCAGCCTTGCATAAGTGGGTATGTCAAATCGGGTCTGGACCATGCCAACTCTCGTCCCAAGTACCTTGACCCGATGTACTTTGGTACCTCTCAGGCTTGTTGAGATATCCCTGCAGTGAGGCTATCGTGGGTTTGAGAGGTGTGACGTGATTGGTGGATCGCTTCCTGGGGTGGATGCTGAAAGAAACATTCCCAAAAGGTAAACACCTAGCAGGCAATGACATTTTCCGGACACGAAAAGACATACGACGCTTTTATTTGAAAGCATGGTATTTAATTTAATCTTGTAGGAATTCATAATTGATTTAATATTTTGAAGTGATTTGGATGAGATGCTATTACATTGTCATTCCCTAACTGTTTAGCGGTATGTCATATACTTCAAATCCTTCGTAACACCAATACATCAGCAGCAGAGGTGCTTTTATCATTATTTCCTTCTTTGGTGAGATGTTCCGCTAGACTCGATAGTTATTCCACTGGTTCATCGCAATTGGGCTGAGCCGCCGCAATCTGGTAAGCTATTTTATGGAAAACTCACAATAATATCTAAGCTTAGGACGTTGAACTTTGGTAGCTGGAATTTTGATAAACTAATAACTCTGGAATTCTGTTTTCAGGGAAAGCAGCTATAGATAAAGTTAGCCGAATTATTTCTAGGTTTATCCCACCACTTGAAAAGCGGTACACAATTTCTACCCCTCAAACACTTCAAAATATTTACAACTTGCCAGTTTCTAAAACACCCTATGCTTAAGAATCTGTCTACTTCGAACAATGTTATCTGACTTATTTTGTTTTTCTTTTGAAATACATTGTTCTTATTTTGTTATTCCCTTCCGACTTGTTGCAAGAATAAGTTAGATTTGGCATGATCACTTAAATATTAGATTATTTCTGGAAAAGTCGGGCAATCAAATTATAATATTTTTCTTGCTTCTTATAATATTTTTGAAGTTTTTCTAGTATAATAGTGGAAACAAGCGTTTGCAGTGGTTGTAAAATTACCCTTCGGTTTTTGTGTTTCCTTAAACCGTATCTTGCCAAGTACTAATACGACCACGAGAACCTGTCGATTGAACTTGATTCTAACTACCAAAGGAAAAAATTCTAAGGCCAAATCCTTTAAACAAAATTTGAACAAAAATAAATCCTGAAGATATCAACTTCTCTATTATTTAGCATTACATGCTTTTTCCCAAAAGCAAACCCTTGCTTTGCCTTTCAACAGTATATATACATTATGCCTGAAGTAAAAGATCACTTTCAGATGAAAGAGCAAATTTAACTTTATAGGCGCTTCTCGAGCTTTGTGAAATTACCAGCATATGCCGCGTCCACTCGGCTGTCCAACCAACTGCTATGAGCCCCTTGATAGGTCAATACTATGCAGGCATTTTATTGATCAGCTTTAATAACCAGACTCTCTCGCATTACCTCTCTGCCAGAATTCTTCCTCTTCTTCCTCCAGCATTCTCTGTCGCAACCCCCAACCGCACCGTGGTTATCCTAAGCTGCATCATGTCTTTTTAACAGCAACATACAAGTTAATGATATACAGTCAATTATCATACAATTTCTTATTTTCAAGAATTTTATACCCCTTAAAAGTAGCCCCCGAAATGCAAACCTCAGAACCGTTGACGGGAATCACGGGTCTTGATTTTCGCGTACCTGCGAATTTGCTGGAGCAGCACGAGGTGCGGGCGGCATTTAAATCGCGGTGTAGCATTTTAGGCAGCGTCGAGGTTGCATTGCGTTGCGTTGTGGTGAAGTGCCCCTTCCTCGTCTAAATCAGAACGTGTTGTGTTATGTCGCGTTGCGGTGTCGAGGCGCGCACCAATTTTTAGTGTCGACATGAGGGAGTGCCGCAATCTGGTGTCGCAATCAAATTGCGATACCTCAGGAGCTGTATCGCGTTCTGCGTTGTTGCTGTCCCCAACTTCTCGCTAAAAGGGAAGGGAATGGGGAAGCGGGAGGGGAGGGGAGCTCTTGCCTTTCTGGCTTTGCGTGAGGCCTCCCTCTGTAAACTCTGAACACAAATTTGGTGAGCGGAGTTTTTGTATCTTCCGCAATAGCAAGAAGATCTTTTTTTCCGCACTAGGTTCTTGGATTGTTGACACAGATCAATTTTCTAATAATATTGTCATTAAAACACTTCGCCCCAAAAGGAGTCAGCACTAAAAGATATATATGATACTAATTTTCTCGACGGTTCTAGCTATGAAAAGAAAATAAGGCCAAAAAATACTTGTTAGCTGAAAAAAAAAAGGTTGATTGGTCGACTGGCCACAATATACAGGAGTTGAACCTGCTAATATAATAGCCCCTAATACCCATAAAGCCCCAACCCGCCAAATTCGAATGGCCACGATTCTCAACACCCCCAGGGACCCACTGTTCGACGCACCGGGAAGCCATTTTTCGGGACGGAAACTTGTGACTGCATAAAGCGCCACGTTTCATTATCTTGAACGTTAGCCGGCTTATTGAGAATGTTTGTCTTGTTTGCTTGAATAATATTGAATTACGCTAGCCGAAGATTTCCCTTTTATATAAGCAAGGACCCATTTTTATATTATAAAGCCCAATATTATACAATTGTATTATAGTAACAACCTGTTCAATTTTCGTCTTGAGCACGTATAGTTTTCCTCTTTGTCTTCTACCTTTTGTACCTCTCTATCTTATCTCCTCGACCGTAATGCGCGCAGAAGAGCGAACTCGCACAAAACACTCGAAATCGACAAACAGCCACTAAGTGAACTTCTTTTTCTTATAATGTGTCACAGTAGCAGAGATATTGAGAGTGCTATAACCTATTTCGCGATACTACGCACATAACGGTCGAGGAGATATACTTCAGTTTTGAGTGACGAAGTATCGAATACCGATTTGAATATTTAGATTATGAGAAGAATACTAAAATTTCATATGATTTGCGACTCTAGTTTAGCGCGGAAGGGGTAGCTTCTGAGACTTAAATACCGGCCTCTGGCCTTTATCAAAAATCAACCTTCTTTGTCCCCACAACTCTTGATCGATCTGCTTTTCTGATACATAAACCATTCTTGGTGTGAAAGCTTCTCATCGTGTGAAAACCTGTCGTAAAAATACGTAGTTAGATTTAGCAAGGTAATTTTTGCTGGTCTAAGTTGGCCGAGATTTCCTAGTATCCTTTTTCTACCTCTTAAACACTTTAAGATATTTGCAACTTAGCACCTTCTAAAACATCTTTTGCCTTGAAATTCAGTTATTTTTAATAAGTTTGCTGGATGTTTTTCTTTTCTAGGAATGTTTCTTTAAAATCCAAACAAATATGTAGGTACTGCATGGGTTTTTCGTGGTTCGTTTACAGCGAATTTGAGAAATTTACTAACATGTAAATGCCTTCCAAAAAGGGGATTTTGAATGATCCTTTACCTGTGGAACATTAAAAGAATTCAGGTATGCTTCTCTTCTGAAGTCAGCCAATTGGGAAGTGACTTTCAATCAAGATGATTCCTCGATGCCGAACCTCGAAAAGGGGTCTCCGCATTCGCTTCACCCTTTCCATGTCCTTGTTCAATGCACGACACGACTATTGCCCGCTCCCGTCCAAACCTTACCTATATCACTGCACGACAAGTCTACGCATTTATCCTCTACATACATACCTTCCAAATCAAAACCCCCCTCCAACGGTACGTTTTCATACCACCAATTTTAAGACTGTTTATGCACCTCCCCAGAATTACGAAAGACCCCCCACGTATTCACGTACACTTCGCAGCTGCCCTCCTCTCAACGGACCTTTATGTTCCATTTTCGCACTTCACAAACTCCGCACCAATCCCATTCCCTCCCAGACGTCGTCGCCGACCGAACGTCGTCGTACTCGGAAATTTAATGACTTGCTTAACCCTGCCCTGGTGACGAAATGGCACATTAATAGGTAGGTGTCGAGTCCCAGGACCCTTGAGCCTTGACCCCGTCTGGCATTTAACATTAAATACCGGTATAAGATTGGCGGGGGTGAGTCTGGGGAGGGGGGACCCTGACTAATGCCAAGGGATGCGTATCCTGTAATTTAAACCTACTTTGGACCTCCCACCTCATCCTTAGTTAATATCGAGCAACGAACCTCCTTCCCGTTCCTGTCGGTCTGCTGATGTGCGTACGCGTGCGGCACACGGCGTTGTTTAGGGGTTTGGAGTGCGTGGAATGAAGTGTGGTTTTTGTGAAGTATTTTTGCCTGAATTCGATGGATGGAGTTGGTTTTCAGTACTCACTGTTCGGGAGAACGTGATGCGAAGATGGTTTGATGCAGGAAATAGAAGAAATGGCGAACACTTTACTGTGTGTACAAGATTGTAAAATATTGGTAGCGGATTCTTTTGGTCCATCATCTATGCATATTGAAATCCTGCCGTTGGTTTTGGCGCGAGGAAATACATTAGTGCACTTGTGACTCGGTCACACTCTGTCATGTTCCCGTATAGATTGACGAGAGTCAGTTTGCGCTATACTAAATACGGAGGATAAAAGTTCTAAATTATTCACAGATTTAGGGACATTAAAAATTTAATACCTAATACAGAGGGTAAAAGTTCTAAATTATTCACAGATATAGAGATATTTAAAAATCAATAGCCTAACTAATCTTTTTACCTATATCCTAGGGATAGAATTACGTATCTGTGCTAAACGAAGCATTCGCTTCCTTTCTATATTAGGTATAGCGCAAACTGACTCTCGTCAATCTATACGGTATATTGTTTTGATACATGAGCCGAACGAAAGCGCTAGACTTCGGCGAGCTTCAGTAGCAATTTAAGAGGTTACGAATCTCCTATTTTAACATATTTTCTATGGCGGTCTCGGGAGTCAGGGCTTGTAGATTCGATAATTTCTTTGGCAGTTGTAAAGCTACACAACTTTAGGGAGAAGTGTTGATAGAATAAAAAGTACAGCACTTATAAAAGTAGACGCACTTGCGAAAGAAGAGATACTCAGACCCCCTCTTTAAAAAAAAAACCCTCCCTCTCTCCGACTTCCCTCCAACAAAAAAAAAAGAAACGGGGAGCAAAAAGTTCGGCTCGGTGTCGAATGCCTACATCTCTGTCGAAATTGTCGAAAATGAATGAGTAGTTGATCGTCCTCGGCGCCAGACACAGGTTGATCTGATCCACCTCGCCAAGTGGACGCCCCTGTGCTGTGTTGAAATAAAAAGTGCTTATTTTGATTTACATGTGTGTGTGCATGTGTGAAGCGAGGGCCCACTTGGGGGGAAAAATGCCGAAGTTATTTTTTCTTTTTTTTTGTTTTGAGCTTAGGTAGGTAGGCTATATATAACCCAATACTAGCATGTTACGTAGCTATTCTTTTAACTTTTAAATCCTCTCTTAAATTACTAAGTAAGGTTGATAATATATCATGTCACTTATTCATGGGTTCAAGAGTTAGGGAAGTGATTAAGGCAGGGAGTTGAGGAGAGTCTTTGGTTTAGGCTACCTAGGTAATAATGGCATCTCGTTTATTTCCCTTTCGTGTATTATCGTGAATGTTACATTCATACGCCGCTCCTCTTTCTCTCGTAAGAAAACAAGCCAGCTGACCTAGTAAGGCGATATATATCTACTTGCTCCCCTCTCAAGATTCATTGACGGTGGATGCGAATTCCCTTTCTATATTGCGCTACCCGGATTTCTGACTCCCCTGAGAGGTAAACTTATAAAAATTTCAGCTGGCGTCTCCCTTATGTTTCTTCCGCATCTTAAACCTAGACGACAAAAGAGGATCAAACAAGGGGAGGGAAAATACTCTCACAAAAGGAGAGAATTTCACATTTCCTAATAGCTGCCAAGTGAACTCTCACCGAAAAACCTCGTGATCAGCACTAGAAAGAGAAAAGCGAGCACACAAAACTATGTGATAATGTGCAAGCATTATTCCACGCAAACTTAACTTGAATTTTTCATATATTTTCATGAACATCGAAACGCCTTGCTTTCCAGGGTATACCCAGCCTGAACCAGATCCCATCACTTACTCCGTCCTCAACTCGTCTGTCCTGAATTCCCATGTAGATCACTTTCCTCTCCCCTTTCCCTTTCCCCTCTTCTTCTCTGGCGGTAGGCTCAAAGACCCACCCTCCAGCTCGCCAGCTTGTAAACCCCCCTCTTCTCCTTCCATATCCTTCAACTTCTGCTGCGCTGTGATAGAGAATAGTAGATCTCGGTTTTGCTCTTTCAGGTCCGCATTCTCTTCTTTTAGCGCAGTAAGTTGCTGGCTCATTTCCAGCATTCCTTTATTCACATGTCCAATTCTTTCCATGAGCCCCTCACTGACTTTTTTCTCCTCCATCAAGCTCTTACCGAATCCTCTTGCCACCTCACTTGATCGTTCCGCTTTTTTCTTCTCCCTTGCAAGATCCCTCTCCAGCTCGGAGACGACCTCCTCTCTCAGCCGCCGATTCTCAATTTCAAGTTCTTTAAGTTTAGACAAAGCCTCGTCGGCACGAGCTGTGGCTGTATTCGCAGCTGAACTCGCCGCACTTGCCTTGGCGACAGCTTTACCAACTAACTCCTCGAAATAAACTCGCTGGCTTTCGAGCTGACTGGTGAGGAGATGTGTGTATTCCATGCCAATATTTTCTAGCTTTTCCCTTGGCACCATGTCCATGTCATCGCACCTATGATCCCCACTTCCGCCCCCCATTCCCATTCGTGAAGAAGAGGGCAACTCAAACACTTTTCCATCGCCCTTGTCCCGGATCAAACGGTGTACCCATAGGTCCCCAGCGTAATCCCACACATGTTGTGTTTCAATCTCTAACGCAAAATTGTGCGCGGAATCTTTCCAATGCTCTTTTGCGTGGCCCCCTTTATATCGGCCACATCCAACATTCCCGCAAATCAAGCATATCCAAAGGTCGTCTGCGCAATCACATACACTGCACAGGGAAGCTTCACCGCTGCCAAATGGAGGGTTCGAAGGATCATAGGGATAGGTACTTGTGTTGCTCTGAGCCGAGGAGAGTGACAGAGATGGATTGGTGTGCCGGCATACGGGACAGCCACTGCCCTTCCATTTCTGGAGGCAATCGCAGTGGAAAACATGCTGGCAAGGGATGGTTAGAAGGCCAGTAGTGTCATCCATTCTTTCTAGGCAAACAGGACAGGTGGGTAGCTCAACAAGGTTCGGAGTTGGTGGTGGAAAAGGCTTTAAGAAGGCGGAGGAAGACCCAGCTGGGGTAAATGGATCGTGAGACAGCTCAGGGAAGCTCGTATTGGGTCGTGTAGAAGACGGTGTTTGAAAAGTAATAGACTTGATGAAGGCAACATGACAAGTCTCTGGCTGAATAGAGGCATCAGAACCCATTAAAAAGCGGTTTTGCAGTTATAAACTTACTTCCATGCTGTTGAATACCTTTCCATCCCATTCCGTTCTCCATTTCTTGGCTTCACCACTATCTCGAAACTTCATGAGGACGAGATATCGGTTCATCCTCCCAGTCATTACCATTCGGAAATGACTGACTTGTTGCCTCGTTTTTTCACCAACAAATCCAAGAAAATCGCTTGGGGTCAAATAGCTGGGCACGGCAGGTATACACAACGTAGTGCAGTCTCCATTATCACCGTCTCCCGGACCCTTCGTTCTTAAGCCAGAGCCATTAGCCGTTGCTATGTTGATCTCCTCAGAAGGGTGGGGTTCTCCATCAGTATCAGAGGTGCTCATCCCTAGACTTGGTGTCTCCTCCCCATCGCGGTACAAATGTACAATACCCCATCCTATCTCAGTATTCCTACCCTCTGCCGCCTCGTACCTCGCCTTTGTGACTTTGCCAACACCCCCTTCCGTCAGTCCCGCATTAATCCCATTGTGTCTTCCTGTTGCCGGCCTCGCATCCCCACTACTCTTACCCCTCGTATGCCGTGATGTCTCAGTTTCTGTTTGAGGTGGTGGCATATCGAAGCTCTCAACTCGTACTCTTCCAAATCTCCAATCCCTCTTCGCAGTGCCCAAGTCCCTTTGTATCTTCTCCGGCTCTGGAGGTGGAAATTCAAGTGATGTGGTTGTAGGAATAGGTTGGAGCAGCCCAGCATTGGTATTGTCTGCACCTTTATCGCTGCTCTTCGACGCGCGAGCGGGCCCGCAATCTATTACAGCTGATCTGCTAGCGCCTCCAGACCAAACTGCAGATCCAAGGCTTCGCTGTGTCGAGGATGGGTATCGGTGGTCAGATTCCTTCTCGTGCTTGCTGCCTCGATTTTGGTTTCGTTGGCGCTGTAGATTTACCGCTAGGTGACGCGGCCACGACTTAGTATCAAAGATATTGCTCCCCGCCGGCGGTACCCAGATATCCCTATGTTCCTTGGGCTCTGGCGTGGTAATTGGGATTTCAGGTTGAGGATAGAGTTCAAATTTTAGGTGGTAGAAGTACGATGGCATACTCTCTGTATTCGCACGTCGGCACTTGATGAGATTAGATAAGCGTAATTACAGGAAGAAGAGTTTAGGGCATTTTGATCATTCTTGGTGGCGTCGAGAACCTTAGTAAACAAGTGGCAAGGACTGAGGGAAAATCTTCTTAATTCGAGTTTTTAATAGTGCAGGATGGAAATCAAATTGGTGGGGCTGCAGCCTCGTGCTAGGCTGATTTACGATAGAGATGTCACATTATTTGGTAGGAATCACATCTCTTGCTTGGAACATTCATGGTTATTAATTCACGATTTCACATTTCACGATCACAAAAACAAAGTAATTTGTCCTCAAGATATATTCATTGGACTATGAATGTGCTGAAAGGTGTGCACATGCCTGTGGAGCACAGATCACCTATTTACCAGGGAAATAGCCCAGCGCTTTGATACCACCAACGCCGCGCAAAAATGAACTCTACCAAGCCAAATCATTGACATATTTACTGACCCCCACGAAGACGCAACACCAAGTGGAGAGTGCTCTCCTTTTGGATGTTGTAATCGCTCAATGTACGGCCATCCTCCAATTGCTTACCAGCAAAAATGAGTCTCTGCTGATCAGGTGGGATACCCTCCTTATCCTGGATCTTTGACTTGACATTATCAATTGTGTCTGACGACTCAACCTCTAATGTGATTGTCTTGCCAGTCAAAGTCTTGACGAAGATCTGCATACCACCACGAAGACGAAGGACCAAGTGAAGTGTGGACTCCTTTTGAATGTTGTAGTCGGACAGGGTGCGGCCATCCTCGAGTTGCTTGCCGGCGAAGATGAGTCGTTGCTGGTCAGGTGGAATGCCCTCCTTGTCTTGGATCTTTGACTTAACATTGTCGATGGTATCCGACGACTCAACCTCGAGAGTAATGGTCTTGCCAGTCAGGGTCTTAACGAAGATTTGCATACCACCACGGAGACGGAGAACCAAGTGTAGAGTAGACTCCTTCTGGATATTGTAGTCGGACAGGGTGCGGCCATCCTCGAGTTGCTTGCCGGCGAAGATCAGGCGTTGTTGATCCGGGGGAATGCCCTCCTTATCTTGGATCTTCGACTTGACGTTATCGATAGTATCCGATGACTCGACCTCAAGGGTGATGGTCTTGCCGGTGAGGGTCTTGACGACTATAAAGATGTTAGAGTTTGAAGGTGACGACCAGTGGCAAAGGTGAAACTTACAGATTTGCATACCGCCACGAAGACGGAGAACGAGATGGAGGGTAGACTCCTTCTGGATGTTGTAATCCGAAAGAGTGCGACCGTCCTCAAGCTGCTTGCCAGCGAAGATCAAACGTTGCTGGTCCGGAGGAATTCCCTCCTTATCTTGAATCTTCGACTTAACATTGTCGATAGTGTCGGAGGACTCGACCTCGAGGGTGATGGTCTTGCCGGTGACTTTGCAAATGTTAGTAATGCGCTGCGTCGTGGCGATGGCGAAAGGCAGTCAAGAAGAAGCGGGGAACTTACGGGTCTTGACGAAGATTTGCATCTTGACGGTGTTGTAGTGCGATAAGATTGATGGATATGTTCTTGTACAGGATCGCGGTGATCAAGAGAGTGTGGAAGTCGAAGTGGTGTTGTAGACGGAACTGTTTGGAAGAAGGAGAAAGATGGAGGTTGAGAGAGGAAGGGCTGGTTTATGTAGGCGCAGGCAGGCGCCGACCTCGCTTAGCCACTCGCTGAGTAACAACCTTGGAACCTGCCTGGAGGCGGAGCGGTGATGCGGGAAGATTCTGGTTCATTCCCAGGTTGACAAGCTCGCAGCCTCGTCCATTCACTGCCGTATGACTCGACGCCATTATTGAATTGAATTGAACGAGGAACAGCTTGGATGCGGCCTCACAGCTCCTGGAACATTCAAAAGCCTCATGTCGACTGACGATATTTTCGCCCTCTGCTGCGTTTTCTTTGTGAATTGTGATCATTTTGACCACATCACGCCACCCCTCCCTCTCCCCCTCCCCCTCCCCCGAATGCGAATGAAGGCTGGGCTGGGGTGTTGATAACGCTGGGCCTGGCCAGTCTCAGAGTGTTCTGATAATGATAAGAGCCAACCACGCCAAACCCCGCCTTTTCGCACGAGTCGCAACTCACAACTCGAAGACGACGTTAGAATTGAATGATTGTGATCAATTGTATCTACGTGATTGAGCATATGTGCGTTACTGTACATGTATGGAAAGATGCATGAAATGCATTCTGATTACTATGGCGCACGCAACCTGGAACTTTTCGGGCTGAACCGTATCGCACGCAACGGTCTGCCCGAACAAGCCTTGCGCTGCATGCGTCATCGGTTTTCAAATTGCGGAAAACTGCGGTAGTACGGTCAAATGCCGACCTCCGAAACATCAGTATTTTTATCATCACACGTCATGCAAACTCTACGAGCATCAGTAATCCAAGACCTCGAAGACTTGTTTACAAGAAGTCTCTTAAATCTGCCTGAGGTAAAGGCGTCGAGAAAATAGGTTTGTGCTGATCTTGCGGGGTAGATCACGTTTTCACATCTAGCATTTACTAATTGATGGTGAATCTTCTTATTTTGACATTTTTTATCTATGTCTTTTGGAACCTGTATATCTTGTATACAATCCTTTGTCTTTCCTGTGAAGGTGAAAGTATCCCATGAGTTGGCCTGGGTCTCTAAGCCCGTGTACTTATATCCCGTCGAAAGTATCCGTAAGATAAAACATAACCCATAAAACGTAAATCCGTGATCCATGATCTCGTCAATCGATCATTCGTACAGGTCCTGACAAGTCGTTAAAGGTCGTTAAATGACTGTTCGTATCGCTATGCCAATCGGAGAAATTCAAGAATGCAAAAATGCCCTCGCTGTTGGCGTCCTTCCCATGTTCAAACAAATGAAAGTATTGCGGCTACAAAGAAAAGAAAGGTTTCGTGGCAAGAGCCAAAGGAGGCCTCCATTGACAGCATCGCTGCATTTATACAGTCGAATATGCAAAGTGGGTATCTAGAATGATATTTGCGAAAAGAAAAAAACTAGTTGGCTCGAATGACAAGTTTGGACAAGAACCTGTTCGACAACGAGTCAAAGTCTTGTCGATCAAATTTTGCATCCGGACGTGTCTTAAGGTAGGATTCTGTTGGCAATTAGTAAATGCCCTCATTTCAATCAAGCGGAGTTGACTTACCATGCTTGGTGACATGCTCCCTCATTTCGGTCATAGCCTCACAGACAGCTACGTTGTTATTGAGTAATTGTCCGTGTCTTCGAGTTTCCCACTCGGTGAAAGCAGGTAATTTTTGTGAAATGGCATGGAAGAGGCCAACGATCACACCGACAGGGGTTGTTTCCATATCGTTGCAGAATTTGTTGACGGCGGCCGTATCGGGTACACGGTAGTGGCAGTCAAACTGCATCTCTTCCCACACGGCAAGGAGGATAGAGGCCAGCATGAAAATAGTGGGCCAATTCTTCAGCCTGTCACCACTATATACGCTGGAGTACAGCGATGATAGCTCCTCAAGGATCTCCTTCTGGAGTTCACGCCACATATCCGCCAAGGCACACTTGATTTGGAAGTTGATCATCACCGGTGCAACGGTCTTGCCGTGGAACTTGGAGTCCTCATCATCAATCATACCTTCCATCGGGTGCTCGTCGCCACGCTGCTCTACCATCGTAACATGGAGTGTGAGATTGTAGGCTAGCACAAGTTTCAACGCCTTCCGGACCACGGCCACTTTCTCCTTGACATAGTAACGATGAGCAGTCTTCAAGATCTCAGTGATGAATGGTGTCCCCTCAAAGTATTCGTCGACAAAGTCCTCGAAAGGACCATCCAGATGCTTGTCCAGATACTCGGACAGCGCCTCATTCGAAATGCCCTCAGAGCCGGCTGACATCCTCTCAGTCCGAATGTCAAATTCAAGAGGCTCATCATGATCGCCTTCGACCCAATCGACATTGAAGCAGCTGTCGTCACTAACGTACACCTCACGTGCCATGATGGGAATCGCAAAGCCATATCCGTGGGTAATCCAGATAAGTTCTTCCTTTTGGGCAAAGCCTTTGATGTTGTAGACAGAGACGCCACGACCCACATGACGCTCATAATCAGCTCTCCAATCCTTCATGAAATATCCAATGTCTTTGATGTCTATCCGAGTGCACGGTACCTGCCACAATCTCGCATGCGAAGGCTGGCATCCAGCACAAGGCTCGCCCTTATCACAGGTCTTTTTGAGAAATTTGCAACGTAGGCAAGCACGGAGCTTTCTGATTTCGCTTGCCTGTTTCCGTTGCTCTGGCAATAATGGTCCACGTCTTCGTCCAACACGTTTCTCAGTATCCTTTTTCCCACCATTTGACGTTCGGCGAATAACAGCTTTGGTAGCCTTAGCTGTAGGACTTTTTCGTGTTGCGGAGTTTTTGCGGGGTGGTGGGGATGAAGCAGAAGATGGCGTAGTTTGATTAGGAGACATCTTGATGGTAATGGGGGAAACGAGGGCGGTAGGGCTGATATTTTCAGGAGTAGTAACATGGTGATGGGCGTCGCTGGAGAAGCAATTCCCGTGATTGTGATCAAGGTTTAAATCAGAGTCGGGAGAATAAGGTGAGTACGGTGGATATGAAATTTCCTCAAAACTTCCGAAGGACTGTCCGGTTATGTCTGATTGGGATGAGTCGGAAGGTGATCGGAGGTGCAGTGTTTGTCCGGGATTAAAGATGGCTGCATTTGATGTTTGATAGTCCTCTAGATTGTAGGAAGGGTCCACCATCGTCCATCCGGCTTCACTACTTGATCCAGGATGGGATAAAACTTCTAGGTATGTGCCGGTGGGTGAGTTGCTACCGAGACTTTGACGTCCCAGACTGGGTAGGCCATCATTGGCACCGGCATACATTGCAGCCTCCATCTCATGCCAATTTGCCCACATTGTGACCTGTTCCACAGTTTGTGCCATCCCGTTGTAAGGAGTTTCCATCTGAAGCCCGCCGTCAAACGCTGCTTGTGTTGATGGGAGGTGGTAATCAAGGGGCGAGGTCTGAAAGGTAGCACCAAAGGGATTAAATTGCGTGCCAACGAGGGAGTTGTCTTGTATATATTGTGGGAGCTGTTGAGGTTGTTGCTGCATCGGCCAGTCTGCGAGAAGAGTGGGAGAGTTGTGATGCGTTGCCTGAGGAAATTGTTGATGGGAGCTGTGAGTCGGCGAAGTCTCGCGCCTCTCATCTGAGGCCATATCTAGAGGCATTGGCCAACTCGATCGAGCGGCCATGCTTGTGAAGGGATAGCGGGTATTTCGTTGGTCGAAGTTGAGGTCTAAAAGCCCCTCGGATGAGAAGTCAAGATTCGAGGTCATTGTCGCGGATTATTCTTGTCAGGAGGTGTCAATAGTATTGTAAGAAGAGCGTTGGTGACACCGCTCTTTGAGGAAGGGGAGACCTCACGATGTAAGTCGGTGAGAGGCCTGTTGTTAGTTGGGAGGTTCGCAAGTGCGAAGGAGTGCGCTATCGACATTGCTAAGAAGCGGTGAAGACAAGCGGATGCTCAGACCATCCCCCAGCCTTTTGCCCACCGGCCCACAAGTCTCCCAGCTACGTCGAATCAGAAGGCTCGCTCAGCGCGCAAACGAGTTTCTCACTGCATGGCACTAACTGAGTATGGATCTGTAGAGCAGGAAGACCCGTCAGGTGGCCAATTGCGGCGTCTGCTGTCGGGAGTCTCCTCGTGCCATTGGTAGTAGCCCAGACCTCGAGCCCTGCTGGCACCTGTTGCAACGCCATAGCCCAGATTATATAGAGTGGAGAGCCCTGTAATTTATGGCTGAATGGACAATAGAGAGCTGTTTGGCCTGAAGCGACCACTAACATGCACTGAAGGCCCCTGGAGCGCGCATCTTGACCACTGAAAACACCCTGATGCAGGACATCCCACCCTCTCGCCTCACCCCCGGACGTGTTTGTGACGTTGAACCCCTTCCCGTCCGCGACGGCCGTGGGATGGCTGGCAGGGTTTCCATGGCCATATAGTATACAAAGCTGCTGCTGCTGCACTCGCGGAGCAAGAGGCCTTTTGAAGGCGCTGAGGATG
This sequence comes from Cudoniella acicularis, assembly GCA_013054445.1. NCBI lineage: Eukaryota > Fungi > Ascomycota > Leotiomycetes > Helotiales > Helotiaceae > Cudoniella > Cudoniella acicularis. The sequence goes on from JAAMPI010000229.1 coordinate 16,943, forward strand.
GAGGCAGAAATTGCCGTTGTCTTGCCTAGCCAAGTGCCCATCCTAGAGGCAAACGCCTTTTTCATCTCTAAGATCTTGCGTTTCTCGCGCACAGCTCCTCTGCTGGCGTGCTTTCAGATCGCTCCCGTCTGGGGAGGAAGTCTTGCAGCAGCTTTAATGAGATGACCCCTCTTGTTTCTTTGGTTTCGCGATGTGTGCCGAGTGAGGTGTTGCTGACATGGACGAGGGTCCTTCTTTGTACTGCACGACAGATCATCGCCAGCCAAGAGCTGTTCTCCTCGTGCGGACTGTTTGGAAGCGATTCGATGCGAGGTGAGATTCCGTGGAGATGCCGCTGAGATGCCCCGCATGTCGTATCTCTCTTGGTCTTCATCTTGACTCTGCCAGCGTGGACGAGAATTATTGTTGAGACCGCCAAAATCTAAGACAAATACAGCATTCAGGAACAGCCGGTTATTATCGTGATCCAAAAGGCTTGGAGAGGCTTGGAAACACCGAGTCAGTGCAGACTTCTGTAGACTCCCCTTCATCATCCCGACTCCCGACTTCCCTCGTTTCATTTGCAAATGGGTGGTGAAATTCTGTCTCCCGTTACCCGTAATATCGCCGACACGCCCTCGATCGTCGCTGCGTATCCAAAAGTAGAGATCCCCTCTTTCTCCGGCCTTGATGAGAACATGAGAGGTTCACAGTTTTCGGGCCTAGCCAGCACCTGCAAGCCTCTTTTCAATATTTATGCAAAACTCATGCCAATGGCCTCCCGCGGCGAAGGGAGCAAATCTATTGGACGCGTTCCGAGACCAGTTGCAAGTCGACACAGACCGACATATGTCTCGCAGAGGGCAGGCTCAACTGGCAGCTCGTGCTCAAATCAGTAATTGTGATCTGGACAACCAAGATCGTGCGACTTTTTCGTAGGCTACCCTGTACTGTCCTTGGTACCAGACTCTCCATGCTTTCCTGGCTCAGATAGACTAGATCTGCGTCGTTTTCTTATCGATAGCTCCCATACCTGAACCCAATTGCGATGTCACTGTGACTGCGGGGTCTCTGAGGGGTTTTGCTGTGTGCCTGTGTGCCTGTGTCGAACTCCGGCTTTTTGCGGGTGTGAACAAAAAGGCACGGCACGGCACGGGCTGCATCATCGTGCTTCTAGCGTCTGCGTTCACGACGATGAGAGAGTATTACTTGCATACTACTTGAGGCTCCAGGGAAGGAAGAAAATAACATAAAAAAGCAAAGTTCCCGACTCTTCCATAATCCAGTTGGCCTGTCAAAGCACAAGCCAGGAGCCGATCCAAGTTCCGGAGGTCCTTCAGATAAGCGAGAAAACCCACGTTGAAGCTAACCTCACCCGGCGCAACAAAGAAATATATCCCGTGACAACCACCAATAAATCTCAGCGAATCAATGCCTCCGTTGCTCTGGCTCATTGCATATGACATTCCTCATCAAAGGAAAGAAGAAGCGCCAACATAGAGTGGCCTTCAAAAGACGCAGAATGGTGGGAACAGATGTTTCATCTTCTGCCTCGACCTCGAGCACTCTTGACCGCCTGTTGTATGGTGACCAGACTACGCAGCGTGGATTTATCATTGAAGAGCCCGAGCTCAACCCCGAGAGAAGAGACGAAGCTGCTGAGTACACCTCTCAAAGTAGCTATCCTGTCACAATGACCGCGGCAACCGCCAGTGCAGCCAATGTCCCTGACCTCTTTACTACTCTCCCCCCCGATCCGCGACCTGCTTAATACACAAACCTCTCAAGTACAGGAGAAAACAATCCAAGAGTGTCTACCCTTTCTCTCCGGCACAGACGGAGAAGTAGAATGCAATGAACATGGCGTCCCTCATTTGGACCGGAAAAGACACATCCAATTTCTTCATAAGAATCTGCGCAAGTTGCCAGCTCCATATGTTGCTGCAGATGCTAGCCGACCGTGGATGTTTTACTGGGCGCTAACCGGTCTTTACACGATGGGAGAGGACATTTCGCAATACCACGAGAGGCTCTTGTCCACAGTTCGGCCAATCCAGAATATCACTGGTGGGTTTGGTGGTGGCAATGGTCAGATGTCTCATCTAGCTACTACATACGCAATCCTGTTATCTTTGGCCACAGTTGGGGGGAAAGAGGCTCTCGATGTTATTGACCGCAAAGCTATGTGGAAATGGCTTGGTTCTCTGAAGCAAGTTGATGGATCATTTCAAGTGTCTAATGGCGGCGAGGAAGATATCCGGTCAGTGCTTTCACTAGCATTGAAATGGATGGTGCTAATTTGATACAGAGGAGCATATATTGCTCTAGTTATCTTGAGCCTTCTCGACCTGCCTTTAGACCTTCCCAAAGATTCTCCTGCCTATTCATCATCATGTACCACTTTTCTGTCTAATCTACCAGAATGGGTCGCAAGATGTAAGTAATCCTTTTCTCAGAAAACTCTTAAATGCTCACCAATCTGCGCAGGCCAAACGTTTGAAGGTGGGATATCTGCAAAACCCGATGTAGAAGCTCATGGAGCGTATGCTTTTTGTGCTTTGGCATGTTTGTGCCTCCTTGATGCTCCTCATGTTATCATTCCGAAGTGAGTAATTACGCCCGGGGAGAGGGGGGTTTCTTCAAAAATAGAAAAGCTAATTTGGTTTTTGGTTAGATATCTTGATGTACCCCGGCTGATTTCGTGGCTTTCGGCCCGTCAATATGCTCCTGAAGGTGGCTTCGCAGGCCGAACCAATAAATTAGTCGATGGCTGCTACAGTCACTGGGTAGGAGGCTGCTGGCCGCTTATCGAAGCCTGCTTGGAAGGTCTCCTACCATCTACATCCAAAATGGAACCCTTTGAAACGTCAGAACCATCATATAGCAGCCTCTACAGTAGAGAGGGTCTCATCCGGTACATTTTGTGTTGCTGCCAAGATCAGTCGAAGCGCGGGGGTTTGAGGGATAAACCAAGCCAGTATGATCCCTGGTAGACTTCGCCTTTACTCGAATTTTGCTGACGACCTAGTACGTCGGATTCTTATCATACATGCTATGTCCTGTCCGGACTAAGTTCTGCACAGCACAAGTGGCGTTTTGATGCATCTGCGAGCAGTGTGGCAAATAAAGGCAATCTTAACTCAGCCTATCGGTGGACATGTGAGAATTTCACAGAGTCAGAACCCGTATACGATGAAGAAGATCGGGTGAAGACTCTTCATCCGATTTTTGTAATACCATCTAGCGCTGCAGAAAAGACAAGGGCATATTTCTCGACAAAAGAGGGGTTTTAAAAAAGGCAAGTTGGCTCAGTCTAGAAAATAGTTACTACTGTAATTCTGGAAATATTACATGTTCAAGCTGGGGCCTTCTTATCTCAAGGATGCACTTGGTACTCTCTTCTGTCTCCCGGGCAGACTGAAGCACGAAACACCGGATGTGATTTCGGCAAAATCCCACCCGCTTGCAATTCGTGGGTGAAGTTGCACATATGAAGCCTTTTTTCAAGTGCCTGTATCGATACAGGGCATGAAGACCGGTAACCTGTATTTTCGACTTGATCAAAACGATAGGAAGGTTTTTGCGAAGCCGAAGGACCTTTCGTGGGGTTATTTTACAAGCGCAGCTCCCTAAATTACCGTGACTGCAATAGCAATCCTAATATTGGCAAGGTGCACTGCGCTTCCGCTACAGAAAAGCTTTCTGAAGCTGTTACCATCAAATGTTCGGAATCATTCACAACGGTCCCTGAAATATAAGATTGGAGCATTCTTGGAACGCTCAACTATTTTTCCCTTCGATTTGAAGTTGCAGGAGTGCTAAGCAACAAACTTTATATACTTTGAGTTTCTAGTTTTCGGAAAATAAAATGGAAAAAGCAAAAGAGGGGAATAAATGCCTGGACTGGGACATTCGGCTACAAGGGTTATCGGCAGCTTAAAACGTGACTTTGACAAAACTTCCTGCTGGATGCAGAGATCTGTCGGGCGCCTGATTCTCATGGTTCAACATGCATCTCCGAAAAATGACAAGTCGAACGAAGACCTTGAAGCGTCGGGGATTCCTGCGGTCCGCGCCTTTCGGAGCTGCTCCATTTACAGCGAATTCCGCAACACCGCCGCTTAGAAAATAAACTTACGAGAGACCTGGTGGCCACGAAAATCTCTTCAACTGAAGCGTCGTTTAGCAGCTCAGCATTCATCGCACCACACTGACGGAGCGCAAGGGGACGCTGGAATATATGCATCGATACACCGTCGAGCAACAGGTAAGCACAGAGCATCTGAGACAGAGCAAAGTAATCGATCAATGTACTCGTTCGTCCAGTGGCCCTCCAGGCTTGCTGGGTTGTTGGATCACGCCGGTTCGACATTGAGTGGAGCGGCTGCAGGAGCTGCGGTGCTGCAGTGCTGCAGTGCTGCACAGCTTTGCATGCAGAGCATCTCAGCATACAGATAGAGGAACAGACTCGAATTGGGCGGTCTCCCGTCGCCACAGAATCGGAGTCCCGCCGTGAGAGCGCGAGAAGACACTTGCACTGCTGGGTTTGTTGTCGACCAGCGCGTCTGCAGCCAGTGGCCAGTGGCCAGCGGCCAGCGGTCTCTCAGCACTCCTGGCCTCTGATTCAGTGAGTGTTGAAGCCTCCAAGTTCCAACACTCCAGCTTCCAGCTTCCAGTCTCCAGCAACTCTACTGCCGGGTTCGACGGCAGCATCCACTAGGCTCTAGGCCCTGGCCAGGTACAGACGTGATGTTGCGCGCCCGACAGCCTGCGAACCGACCACCTACCCGCGGCTGGGTCCTGTCATGCTTCGCTGCTCTTCGGTCCTGTCGATGTTGTGGCTGGGACGCGCACCGGGGCCGAGGGAGGGGTTGGGAGAGCAAATCGCGGGGTCAACGACATATGTCCCTCCTCTCGTGCTTCTAACCCATCCTCTCCTCCTTGCCTTCGCCTTTGCGAGTCCGCCCGGCCTGCTCGACAAGACCAGATATTCCTCTGAGCACCGCTTGCACGCTCGCATTACTTAATATACTCTGCCGTATACCTATTCCAATTTCCACGGCATATGGCCTTACTGCTTAAGACGTCAAGCGCACTGCCAACTCATCAGTGCAGCACAAGACCCTTGTACCCTCCTCGCCCACGGCAAGTTGTCGGCCTGGCTGAGTGCGGGCTGCCTCACGCTTTTCTGCCCTTCCCCCTTTCCTTTGCTCGCTGCTAGCCATTGCCATGGTCCATGGGCCATGATACCTCCAGCGTGTGTTCTTGGTGATCAAGCCGGGCAGTCCAGCCACTGTTATGCATTGAAGGGCTCACCGACTTCGTGTCAAGCCCTACTCCAGTCGTTCAGCGTCAAACGCGACTGTTGTATGCACAAGGGCAGTTGAGGTGCGGGGCAGAGACGACCCCGTCAATCACCCTCTACTTTAGCCACTTGAATCTGCTCAACCGTGCCTCTCTGCTCTCTCTTTGAGGGTCGAGGAGGATCATGTCCCTGGCCGACTCATCTTCTTGAATCTCTGACGTTTTCCGTGCATTGAGCCATGGTGCCATCGATTTTACTGCATTAGCGGCCAGCCCAGCGGATCTCGATGGAACACAGCAACCCTTTCGAACCTGTCGAGGACTGTACGGCTTGCCAAGGGTCCGCTGCGGTCTTGCTCTCCATTTCTGCAACAGGAAACCGTTCAAGAAAGGTTTGCCCGAGATCTATGTATGGAATGAACAGGTGTCAAGCTTCTCGCCACCGCTCTGCATCGACAATTTCTGAAGCTGCAGACCTACCTCAGAACGGCGAATTGATGCCTCTAAGCCATCAGAGGTCATCCCCTAGTATGCGTTCCCATGTTGTGGTGGAGTTGCCTAAACTCTTGACTTTTTTTTTATAGGTGTTGACAGAAGCCAACACATCGTCAAGTGGGTCACTTGAAGAGCCGCATCATGACTTGCATCTGGTTCAACCCTTCGTCCTATCTTAACAGCGCCTGAATCTCTCTGCGGAAGTCCAATCCATAATCCTTGTTCTACGCTAACCACAGGCTCTGCAATAAATCACACATGTCTCGCCGTTGATGGACGAAAGTCCTGCACCAACCCCCCCCCTAGACCACCCACCCGAGCAGTTAGCCTTACTCTTCTTCACCACGACGCCATCCACACATCACCATCTTCACATACACATCACTGACTTGTGCATCTTTCCCTGTATACTTCGAGATTGGGCTCAATTGCATCTTCAACATCAGAATTCCTTGGGCAATCGTCTCTTTCACATCCCTGGCACTACAGGAGTTGTTTTACCACACTCTGCACGGCCGACAGATTTGTTCCTGAAGGATCTCGTCACATCCAGACAAGTGGCACTTCACAAGAGACAATGGGTGGTTTCTATATGGCATATCTGGAGAGTACGTCGATCCATTACTAGGAAAAGTTCACCAAACCCGTGGGGAAAATTTCGTCCGATAACTTCCTCGGATCCTTCGGGTCTTCTAATTCCTGCAGGAAAGGGGCTGCACCTTCAACACCCTTCGTGTTGTGCTCTCATTGTTGTATGAGTGGGGTAGTGCCCTGAATCCAGTGCCCAATTTGGCATTTGATGACTGTGGTTCCTCGTCAATCAATTCTCTTCTCCATCTTTTCTTCCGAAATTTATGACTCTGTACAACGCTTGTTGTCAGAATAAGCACTGACATGCCATTTAGGTCTGTGTCGACGCCGAGGTTGGCGTGATCCCTTGTACGAGACCTACCGGAGCTCGTCAGGCTTCACCTGTCTGGTCCTCGTCAATGGCCGGGAATACCAGACCGACCTCGCCTACGAATCCGATGGGCTGGCCCAGGAGAACGCGGCGATGAGAGCGTTCATGGTGTGCCGTAATTTCTCGGTCAACGGAGGTATGCTGGCACGAAATGGCGTTGTCCAGGGACTGCCTGCCAATGAGAGCAGTGGCCGACACAGGAGGAGAGGGGGTGGTCGAAGCCATTCTGTCAACCTCAGCAGCAGCAGTTCCACGACGTCCTCCGAATAGGAGCTCACTGATGCGTTTCTGGCAGCTAAGAACTAGCTGTCGCTCCCGCAGGCTGGACTGTCAGCCGCGGCCTTCTGCTCCGTCTAAGGATAAAACCGATACCGAGCAAAGCGTCCAAAGAGCCGATTGATAACAGAAGAAAAACACCTTGAAGGGGTGTGAAAACTTGCTTGACGACTTAACGACCCATCAGCATTCATCACGACTAATGACGGACGATTCTCCTTTTCTCAGCATGCGACCAAGACCATGAAACGCGGTATGGGACAGACAGAACCAACCGTTTGGATATCCGAGGCAACTCACCCCACCACTGTCTTTACGGAGAGGTTTTCTTGAGATTGCAATAGCAATCCGGAGGTGTTGAGGGTGGCGGTCTGAAAACTCTCGCTTTCTTACTTTGAGCGCGATCTATGCATTTAGCAAGCGTGGCGGAAAGCGTTACTTCCATTTTTGAACGATTTTACGACTCACGAGTTCTCTTGATTGGGATTTGGGTGGGAAAGGGAAGCAACTGGTTTTGATATGGAAAAAAGGACAGGCGTGTGGGCTAATGATAAATGAAATGATGAAAATAAAAGTCTTCTGGGCAACCTTCCAACTTGGAATTTTACTCACAGATACGCCGCTTGACCAAGTTCATATGTGAGACGGTTGTAATTCGTGAAGGACTGAGACCAGTCAAAACCTAGGCTAGCGGAAATAAAGTTCTTCCATTCTTCCTGTGCATCGGAGTCTTTCTCGCTAATGACCTTGTCCAGACGCCAAGAAAGAGTTTATGGTGCTGATGCAGCGAGGAGCGGCTCTCCACAATGAGAAATGCCACGACCGCCACAACCGCTTTGACGGGATGGAGCACAGCCACTTCCGAGGTTTCCACACCTTCTCTCGATCTCGTGATCTTCTCCAGTCGCTTGTACTGTGCTGCGAGTAACACGAGGGGAAACAGGGAGGAAAAAGAATGAAGTTTGCAAGCGCGGGGGGGACCCACGATCGCAAGGCCCCTTTCGCCTCTCACCGCGATAGCAGTGACACATATGGAACATGCGATTATCTTGTATTCGTATTCGACGCCATACCCCGTGACGAGCCAGTCTCTGATGCAGCGGAGACATCGAGAACCGTGATGGGGACAACCCTACGCGCCTGTGGGACGGTTGTGAGATGAAGTGATTGTGAATGGAGGCAGCAGTGGCTCGTAGAGTGGCGGTCGTGCGCGCAAAAAACCGCCTTCCACGCAAGCTCTCTCGTGCAATTGATTGAAAACGTGTGCAGGTGATCTGACCTGACGGCACTACGCAGCGGTGAAATTTCCTCGAAACGCTCAATCTCGCGGCCTGTCAAAAAACAGCGGCGAGCCCCCTAATGTTGCCCCGTCCTTAGCCGGCCCCTTTCTGCCCTGGCTGCTGGCCGCTAAACGAGAAATTTGATGCTTGCTGGACCAGCACTGGGATCCTATTTTGAGCGCGCAAGGTGTCCTTCAACACCTCGTCGACTGCAGTACTCGTACAATAAAATACCATACCGCACAACAAACCTGCCACCAGCCATTCTACCACCCTTTCATTCACATCGACACTCGCTGAGCAACCTCTTGATACTCGCGCACATCAGTCCTGTACTCGACCAACTACAAGGACTGCGCCCTGCACCACCAATTCCCAAGCCTGCTTTTCTGCACTGTGGGGTACCCTTGATTCCGCCTTTTCACAGATTCAACAGCCACAACTATTTCCAAGATGAAAGGCAAGTTGCGCTTCAATTCGTGTATGCTATCGACATGACTGACAGTGGCCACAGCACTCATTCTCGTCGGTGGCTTCGGCACCCGTCTGCGACCTCTCGTACGTTGCCCCTGTCCTATTCCGAATACTTCTCGAATACTTCTCCGTATCTATTGAGTGCTCGTCCTATGCTGGCGATAGCTTACACCCTGTAGACCCTCACGCTCCCTAAGCCCTTGGTCGAATTCGGCAATAAACGCATGATTCTACATCAAGTAGAGGCATTGGCCGCTGCAGGAGTCACAGATATTGTCTTAGCCGTCAACTATCGACCAGAAGTGATGGAGAAGTACTTGTCAGAAGTACGTACCCCATAAACGCCTTTGTACCATAATTTCTTGCTAATCCCAGGGGCTAGTACGAAGAAATGTTCAATGTCAAAATCACCTTCTCGATCGAAGCAGAGCCCCTGGGCACTGCCGGACCACTCAAGTTAGCAGAGGAGATTTTAGGAAAGGATGATGCGCCGTTCTTTGTCCTCAACTCGGATGTCATTTGCGAGTATCCCTTTGCCGACCTCGCAGCGTTCCACAAAGCCCATGGTAACGAAGGCACAATTGTTGTTACAAAGGTGGAAGAGCCCTCAAAATATGGTGTGGTAGTACACAAGCCAAACCATGCTTCGCGTATTGACCGATTCGTCGAAAAGCCCGTAGAGTTCGTTGGAAACCGTATCAATGCCGGTATCTACATCTTGAACCCTAGCGTACTCAAGCGCATTGAATTGCGTCCAACTTCAATTGAGCAAGAAACATTCCCAGCAATTTGTGCAGATGGCCAGCTTCACTCATTCGACTTGGAAGGCTTCTGGATGGATGTGGGACAACCCAAGGATTTCCTTACTGGAACGTGCCTCTATCTGTCCTCCCTTACCAAAAAGGGATCGAAACTCTTGACACCACCAAATACACCATATATACATGGTGGAAACGTGTTGATTGACCCTTCAGCAAAGATTGGACGAAATTGCAGAATTGGTCCCAATGTCACAATTGGCCCAAACGTCGTTGTGGGTGACGGTGTACGACTTCAACGTTGTGTGCTTTTGGCTGGCTCAAAGGTGAAAGATCACGCCTGGGTTAAGAGTACCATTGTTGGCTGGAACTCTACCATTGGAAAGTGGGCGCGCTTGGAGAATGTCAGTGTACTTGGTGATGACGTGACGATTGGTGATGAGATCTATGTCAACGGAGGAAGTATTCTCCCTCACAAGAGCATCAAGGTCAACGTTGATGTGCCAGCGATTATCATGTAAAGGAAATATAGAATGGGGGTTGACTTGGGACATTTGGGACATTTGATGCGCATAACCTAGCGCCGGTGCATTCTCCCCTCTCTTTCGAAGTAGATGCAATTATTGGGTGCGCATGGCGTCTTTTGGCAGGCTTGAGCCTGGTTGGGCGGAATTTGCATGCGTGCGGAAAAATGCAGAAAAATGCAGTCGGGCAGGAGTGACCCGATTCTTGCTTGTACATGTTTATAATCTTAGATAATACATAGGTTTCTAGAGATCCTAGATCTCGGGCCTAGCAGCGAATTTGACCACGAATTCATCCATTTCCATTGCAAATGGACGAACACTTATCTCAAGTTAAGAACAGAGAGCGGAGAGCAAGGCTCTTCGACCTTGCGGGGTTGTCAATTATCGCGCTCCTGCTATTTGTCTTAGGTCCTTACTATACTGGTTTTACCAGTGGTACCTAGCAGAGTTGCTCTGAGGACTAGTGGTCCATGTCAAGAGACTCGAAGCATCGAGAGTCAGGATATAGTGTACCTGGGGAAAGATGCCAAGAGGAGCTTGCTATATTACTGGCCACAACTTGCTCTCCTGAAGTTACGAGAATGGGTTCTGCTTCACCAGAACCTTAAACCCGTCAGAGTAGGCAACTCGATTTTGTCTGATCTACATAGGAACCCAGTCACCTAGGTGCACTCCATATCGAATGTCACTGAATCCATGGTACGACTTGAGTTGGCAGTTGGCATCTGACAGATGCCATGTACTCGTTTTATCTGCGGAAACAAAGATATGACAAGGGAGATTTTCGGTTTCTGTACATCCGGAGCCCAGCCTTGGCATCGGATTTCTAGTCCCTGTACAAGAATATCGGAATTTAGGAGATGATTCTCTTCTTGCCTTGACTCAGCCTCATGATTTGCGAGTGACATTCAACATCATATCTAATGTTTCGATAAGATTTCGGTAGAGAACCGCGGTGTTTCAAGCCTCGCAAGCACCGAGTCCACTATTCGCCAGCCCGAGAGGGACGGGTGCCTAGGCATTCTGAGCACGCTCCCCTTTCGGAGCGTCGATCCATAGGGCCCCGAGAGATCTGTCACCAAGAAACAAATACTGATTGACTTGTTTCTTGGCGAGTATTAAGCTCGTTCTTTATCTTTTACGGATCTGTTTCTGCTCCCCGCCAGCTTTTGCCAAGCACTTCACTTGCTCGTGAGTCCCAGTGCTTTCAGTATATGGCTAGTGTTCGTTGCTTTTGGCTCAGGAGGGGCGGAAATCTGTGATCCGGATCCACTGAGCCGCAGTTTACGATATCCTTCCACGATATCGACAGCGCGAACCATAGCTCTGAAGCAAGATGCCAAGAATGCTCACGTCTATTTTAAGTTCTGTCTGATCCGTGAGTTTCTGCCTGAGCTGTCATCGGATTTTCCCCATTGGTCATATAGAATGAACCTCTTGGTGTCTGGGCATATTGTCCGTGAACTCTAGGGTTTCCTGGGCTCCAAACTGTCACTGGGAGAACCACATTTCCTCCTGCGAGTCTTCAATAGTTACTCGTATGCTTATGGAGCATTCTTTCTAAATGTATCTTCAGTGGCCCTCTTGGTCCGGATCTTCGTTTCCCTCCCCGGCTTCTGAAACGATCTACATGTTTGGAGATGATATAAGTGTAAAGTTACACCCAGATGCCGTCGGAAAGTTACTTTAAAGAATGTCGATTATTCTACACAGGATGGGGATATCAGTGATTACGAAGACGAGCCAGTCACTACCACCACATATGAGGTCAAATCATCCGCCAGCAGTGTTTACAGCCTGGAGAAAGCCCTGCCTGAGCCACCGTGCCAAGTTTTCACTCTCGCAAAGAAGAAGCAGCTGGTCTACATCGTTTCGCTCGCCGAGTTATTTTCTCCGCAGTCAAGCAACATTTATTTCCCTGCGTTGGGTCAGGTCTCAAAGGTATATTCGGTGTCTGACCTATGTTTACTTCCATCCTAACGTAGGCATAGGACCTCAACGTTAGTTTATCACTTGTCAGTCTAACGGTGACGGTATACATGATTGTTCAAGGACTCGCACCTTCTTTCTGGGGGCCGCTGTCCGACACAAAAGGGCGACGAATCACTTTCATCGGTTAGTTAATTTCATTCGCCGAATGAAACTATGCTCACGTATCTAGGCACCTTTGCTGTCTACCTCATCGCCAACGTTGGACTGGCTTTCAGCAACAACTTTACATCGTTGATGGTTTTCCGAGCAATCCTATGTTTTTCACACCTCATGCTAACTTTGCAGTTCGCATGCTTGGTCAATCCATTGGCCCTATTTTCGCTGGTATAATCTCGAATTTCCTCGGTTTCCACGCAATTTTCTGGTTTCTCTTCGGCCTGGGAGCCTTAACACTTCTTATCATTCTCCTTCTCCCCGAAACACTTCGCAGCATTGCAAGCAATGGTACCATCCGCCTTACGTCCATCCATCGCCCTCTGGTCTATACCTTCAAACCCCCACCAGATGCCCTCCTCGATCGCGATCGTACGCCACCCAAAATAGTAACACTATCAAGTATCGTGGGACCCTTAAAATTCTTGTTTGAAAAGGATGTCTTCATCACTCTTTTCTTCGGGTCCATTGTCTATACCTCATGGAGCATGGTAACGTCCAGTACCACGGCCCTCTTCCAAGGTCCCTTCGGCTTGAACGACCTACAAGTTGGCCTTCTATTTCTCCTTAACGGCGCCGGTTGCGTGGCTGGTTCTTACCTCACCGGCTACTTGATGGACCGCGATTACAAGACCGTTGAAAAGCAATATCGAAAAGAGAAAGGGATTCCTGCCGAGACGCTTTTGAACAAGAAAGAACTTGTGAATTTCCCCATTGAGAAGAGCAGGATGAGAAATATTTGGTGGATCATTCTCATTAATGTTATTACCACAGCACTTTATGGCTCTCGATTGGTCTCAAAATCCTGGCGCTTCCATTGGTGTTGCAGTTCTTTATCACGTATAGTGCGACTGCGGTCTTCTCTCTCAACAGTGCTCTGATTATTGATCTATACCCTGGAGCTTCGGCGAGTGCTACAGCTGTCAACAATCTGATGAGATGCTCTGTGAGCGCTGCTGGAGTGGCGGTTCTGCAATTGGTGATTGATGCGCTTGGGGTTGGACCGTCATTCCTGCTCTTTGCGGGAATTATAGCTGTCACTAGTCCGTTATTGGTTGCTGAGTGGTTTTTTGGGCAGGGATGGAGGAAGGAGAGGAAGGAGAGATTGGCGAAGAAGGAGGAAGCTAAGAAGATGAAGGATTTGGAGAAGAGTGGGGTGGATGAGAGAGTGCCTTTCAAGGCTTGAGGGTGTACATGTTATTTAGGATACCCCTCGGTCACCGTGATCGTTATACGGCCTATGAAATTGTGAAAGTTACTATAGATTTATGGAGCAAAAGGAGTACCGGAACAAGTAGATTAGGCGAATAGATAGATCAGGATACATTTCTTTTCCGTGTGAAAATTTCCTGGAATAACACAGCGATTATTTATGATCTATCTGAGGTGATTTGAGCGAACATGTTGCAAAAGTCTCAAATGAAGAATTATAATGCTACCGTAATATACTATTGAAAAGAAAAAGTATACAGCTCGATTTGTCTTTTCGTCTCATCGTGGCGACACGGGGCCGGGCTCTCGGCAAGGGGAGTGAGTGTATTGTATCGTAGAGATTGGAAAAATATCGGTTAGTATAAATTGACAATCCTCTCGATCTGATAAGGTTAAGTAAACGATTGCTTTTGGTTTTGCGAAATGGAAATGAGAGTGGCCTGGTGGTCAACAAGAGAGGAAGAATGAGTCCAAGGAAGGAATGATGCTGACATTAGCGCGTAGGCGCGCCTACCGCGCTTAAGTGACATAGCCAATCACGTGTTAAATTCCCGATACCCTTGCATGTGCACGGGTTCAAGGGAGGAAGCGCCACAAACCAAGGTTCGCCAGGAAAACATCATCGCAATCTTCAACCCGCCGATACAAAGTTCTGCTAGGAAAGACGGGCACAACCCTTGGATTCCGCGACCGATATGCAGTCACGGGCGAGGCAAAACTTCCGACAAATTTTCGACGACAGCTTCTAAAGCTACCCGCCTAGACACACCACTCTGCGACTTAAAATCGTTGAGCTGCAGGTGGGTTGAAGTCTAGAACCGCATCCGATATCCCTTCTTTCTCAAGCCGAGTCGTCCTGTTACCGCATCCGCACTGCCAGTCCACACTCAATAAAAAAAAAAAAATCTATCTGCAAAGTTCTGTTATTCTCTAAAGAGCTGATTTCACCCTGAAAATGGCAAACGAGCCAGAAGTACACGAGCATATGCCTCAGAAGGCCCCGCACAAAGAGCGATACCCTATGACGAACTGGGTATACGATGTCTTTCTCTGGATATTTTCTATACTCGTGGATTTGTTCTTTCGAGAAGTCCATCCTCGAGGGTCATGGAAGGTGCCACGACAAGGTCCTGTGATTTTCGTCGCTGCCCCTCATGCCAATCAGGTAATCCCACCTTTACGCAAATTTAATCGAGACGATTCTGACAAACCTGAATATAGTTTGTCGACCCCCTAATCCTTATGCGCACACTTCGCACCGAATGCCACCGACGGGCTGCCTTCCTTATTGCCGCGAAGTCAATGAATAGATGGCTGATTGGGTGGTTTGCGCGCAAAGTTGGCGCAGTCCCCGTTGGGCGCGCCCTTGATATGGTTAAGCCTGGCTCTGGATCAATATATCTACCGGATCCTATCAATGAACCCCTCCTTGTTCGCGGAATAGGCACCAAATTTGACGGAAAGGAGGTCCAAATCGGTGGTCTGTTGGTGTTGCCCAGTGTGAATGGAACTGCAGCCAACAGCGAGATTGGGGAGGTTATTAGTGCGGAAGAGATCAGGTTAAAGAAGCCATTCAAAGGAGCGGCAGCCATGATGCACCTCACTGGTAGAAACGATGTGGACGAAAAGGGAAATTTCAAGGACCAGACCGTCAAAGGTGTCCAGGAAGGGTTTCAGGGAACCAAATACAAGACTGCACCAAAGGTTGATCAAACTCAAGTATATGATGCTGTGTTTGATCGTTTGAGTGCAGGTGGTGCTGTTGGAATATTCCCCGAAGGAGGCAGCCATGATCGAACCGAGTTGCTCCCTCTTAAAGCTGGCGTGGCCATTATGGCACTTGGTGCGTTGGCAGCAAATCCCGATAGTGGCTTGAAAATTGTCCCTTGCGGTATGAATTACTTTCATGCTCACAAATTTCGCTCTCGGGCTGTTGTTGAATTTGGTAATCCTGTTGAGGTTCCAAAGGAGCTGGTCGAACTTTATAAAGCTGGCGAACGAAGGGAGGCCGTCAGTCAACTACTTGACACGGTTTATCAAGCTCTGGTTGCGGTTACCGTCACGAGTCCGGATTACGATACTCTCATGCTTATCCAAGCTGCGCGGAGGCTGTATAATCCCACCGGCAAGAAGCTTCCACTTCCCATGGTTGTGGAGCTCAACAGACGACTGGTGAAGGGGTATACACACTATAAAGACGACCCTAGGATTATCTCCTTGAAAAAATCGGTGACGGACTATAACAAGCAATTGCGATACATGAATATCCGAGACCACCAAGTCGAGTACGCTAAATTTTCCATCCCGAAAGTCGTCTTCCTACTCTTTTATCGACTGGCTAAGATTTCCGTACTTTCTATCGCTGTGCTACCTGGACTTGTTCTTTTCGGTCCGGTTTTCGTTGCTTCAAAGATTATAAGCATCAAGAAGTCTAAAGAGGCTCTTGCCGCCTCAACAGTGAAGCTTCAGGGTCGCGATGTCATGGCTACGTGGAAATTATTGGTGGCGCTTGCATTTGCCCCTATCCTTTACAACTTTTATACCATCTTGCTTACATACTGGACATATCGCAATAGGGTGCAAGGTTATATGCCAGACTTGGTTCCTCTATGGGCAGTAGTTATTTTTGGCTATATCTTCTTTCCAGCAATCACTTTTGCGGCTCTGCGGTTTGGCGAGGTTGGTATGGACATCGTCAAATCGTTACGTCCTCTCGTCCTATCTCTAAACCCCACATCTAGCAACACTATTCATAAACTTCGACAGAGGAGGGCGAAATTGAGTGCCGAGGTTACAGATGTCATCAATACATTAGGACCAGAAATGTTCCCAGATTTTGACGCAGCTAGGATCATTGCAGATCCATTTCGGAATGAGAGTACGGAGAGCCCTATATCGCCAACGCATGCTGGATTCCGCCGTAGGGATAGCAATCACTCAGGCATCTCTGAAGCGGAAACTCCCCCACAGACTTTTTCGAATGCATCCATCGGTGGCGGTTCCGGGATGAATGGTCATTTGCCTCGGAACGAGTCGTTCAAGGATCTTGGAAATATCGCACTGTTCGCCACTCGTCCGCCTTCGAGAAGCAGAAGCCGAAGCAGCAGCAGTGGAGGCGCAATTGGGTCAGGATCATTCCCAATACAAGGCTTTAGCACCCTAGATTCCAAAGGCAGCTTCGATGAGGTTAGTATGAAGATTAGAGGGGCGATGAGAGAGCGTGGTCAAATGAGAAGAAGAAAAAGTGAAGAAGCTAGAGAAGAGGACGACGTTGATAGCGATGAAGAGGAGAGAAAGGACATGTAGTCGGCTCGGGGCGTATTCGTGGGATGTAGGATATTGGAGGCCATGTGTTTGGTATCCTGATGTTTAGCAGCGTGGCGTTCCCGGAATAATACCAACCTATTTTATGATTTCTCTAAAAACCCGCAGTAATTGCGTCAATTCAGTGGCGTTCAGCGAGTTACGATAATATGTTCACCTTGGGATTCTGCCATAAGTTTAGCATCTGAATGTGATTGAAAGTGTGAATCCTGATGGCGGCAGGGGTTTTATCTGGTGACCCCTTTTCTCACTAGCGGCCGGAAGCGAGCCGAGGAAGGGCCTTCTGCAGGAAAGTTACCCCGGAAAATCAACTTAAGTACCTGGTCGGAGGTCAACAGCAAATTCCCTTGCACAGGAGACGCAGCACTACTCGACAACAAAAACTACTACCCACACTGTAAGCAGAAGTTGATACAATAGGGCCACTAGGATGGGTCTTTCACCATGGGAAACAAGCGATAGCCAGCTCTTTGCATTGATTACCGGCGCAAACAGGTACAACGAGTTCCAACATTTGTTTCCCACTACCAGTCCCATTGGCCATCTCATTCAAGTTGGCCTCGTAAAATTTTACCCGCTGTTCATATCAAGCAAAGATCTTGCTGCATATTTTTGACTTCTTTCGTCCGCCTCCGGCTTTGCAGAGCAAATACTTACAATCATGTAGCGGTCTAGGTTATGCGACTGCTGCCCGACTCGTTGATGAATTTCTCACCTCGCCCGCAACTTCACCAAAAAAACACCTTGTCCTCATCATTTGCACGCGTTCTCCACTGAAGACTCGATTCACGATCTCAAAACTTCGAGCGCATCTCCGACAATTGGTCGACTACTCCCCATTTGCGAAAAAACTTCGGAAAAAAGCCAAAGATGAAGGAACCGAATACAAATGGGAGGACATGGTGCAAAGGGTGCATTTTCTAGGCGTCGAAGTTGATCTATGCAACTTGAAAAGTGTCTATGCTCTGGCGGACAAATTGGTCAATGGCACGGTTGGCAGTCCTGATGCTACGACTTTCGACGGGTTGAAACTTCCACATGGATCACCGGGTACACAAAGCTTTTCGAAAGATATTCCACAAGATCGCTGGGCATTGAGTCAGGAACTGGGGTCTAGCGGTGCTCAAAGATCATGGGGCTGGGGATTGTCTGGTTTGCGGCTTCCACGGTTGGATGTAATAATATTGAGTGCTGGTATGGGAGGATGGAAGGGCGTCAACTATTTGGCTGCCACTAGGGATGTAATTTTCGACACCATCGAAGCAGTCACCCGACCGAAGTACAAGATATCTATTCCCGGAGTTCTCGTCAAATCGCAATCCTCCTTTCAACAGGCCAAGTCATCAGATGAGACTAAGCAACCATTAATCTCAAAGCAGAGTGAAGAACCCCCTCTCGGCGAGGTGTTCTGTTCAAACGTTTTCGGACATTACCTTCTTGCTCACGAATTAATGCCACTACTCTCCCGACCTTCTTCTCCCTCAGCTCAAGTCGGTGGGAAAATAGTTTGGGTTTCAAGTTTGGAGGCTCATGAACATCTTGAAATCGATGATATTCAAGGACTGAAATCCAACACGCCTTATGAAGACACAAAACGTTTGATTGATCTTATATCTCTGACATCGGATTTGCCATCAACCCAGAGAATCAGAGGTCCTTATTTTGACAGTTCAAATACTATAACAGCGACCAAAGCAAACAGCACCTCCGAAGTCAAAAGTGATGTACCCTTGGTAAAACCGAAGATGTACCTCACACACCCGGGAATTTTCGCGTCAGAAATTTTCCCACTGCCTTGGATTCTCGTGGTCATCTACAAATGTATATTTTATTTTGCGAGATGGATTGGAAGTCCCTGGCACCCAATTGACCCATACAAGGCAGCAGTTGCGCCAGTGTGGCTGTCACTCATCGATGCTGACGCTCTGGAAGAGATAGAGGACCACGGAGCATTGAAAGCAAAGTGGGGCTCAGCAACCGATGCGAGTGGTGAAGAAAGGGTTATGAAGACAGAGGTCCCCGGCTGGGGCTGGAATGGTACGGTTGGGAAGGAGATCGGTCATGAGAACAGAAAGGGTAGAGCAAGTGGCGCAGTAGATGCTACAAGGGAGTCAATAGAGGATTTCGAGGTGAAGGGTGCGCAATGCTGGGCTCTGATGGAAGATTTGAGGAAGGAATGGGAGCAGGTTCTTGGAGTCAAAAGGCCCTGAAGAGACGAGATTAAATGAGCATTTGGGTTGTATCATGGGCGAATGTGCATAACTGCTCTAACAATACGGCTATGGCTTATTTGCCTTGCTTAATTAAAGAAGACATTTGTGCCTGGAGACTTGATGTTTCCTTCAACGTGAGTTAACGACGGAATTTTGTCTTCTAGGGTGACGGAAATACCTCAAATACACCTCCAACTAGGGTAAGTATCTAAAGTGCTACCCAAGCAAATACCTTTGTAGTTTAGATATGGAATAGGACGGTCACTACTCATTCCTGTCACAAGTCATAGTACTAGAATGATTAAGGTTACAAGTATTTCATTCCTCTTCTGTCATAATTTATACCATATTAAACTATTACAAACTATCCGATTCAAGTCTTTATCTCGTTCCATCGTAGTCACAAGATAGATCTGTAATATTTATCCGAGTGTCGCTCAAAATATTTGCCGAAGTAATTATCCTTGAGCATCCAAACCGTTCTCTCTCTCCTCTTCCCTCACACACTCACTTCGCAAGATACCTCACGAGCCTCCTCCAATCCTCCTCCCCCTTTTCATTCTTTACTCTCTCCATCCACAGTTTCTTTTTAATCAGATCTCTACGCACAGCAGTCTCCTGATCCGACTGCGGCCGCATAAAATCGGCCCCATGCTGTGGGAGGAACAGCACTTCCTCCTCAGTCCCTTTCTTCTCCCCCCTCTTCACACAACACAACACCGACCTCCCCCTCTTGCCAACTTTCCGCGCTACTACCGGCCTCCACGTGACTACCTCATCCACGGGCACGTAGCTGAACCCGTCATCGAGCAATACCCATTTGTTGGGGAGCGACGAAAGGGCGCCGGCATACCACGAGATGTGCGAGCGGGAGATGTTGAAAGCGGGGCATGCGTCACGGAACGTAGTCATGGC
This sequence comes from Cudoniella acicularis, assembly GCA_013054445.1. Classification (NCBI taxonomy): domain Eukaryota; kingdom Fungi; phylum Ascomycota; class Leotiomycetes; order Helotiales; family Helotiaceae; genus Cudoniella; species Cudoniella acicularis. The sequence goes on from JAAMPI010000229.1 coordinate 36,806, forward strand.
GGCGAGTTCGTCGGCGAAGAGATGGCGGTTGTGGGGTGCTGAGAAGGTTGTTTGGAGGGGTCTGGCGAGGAATTTGTAGCCTGGGAAGTCGATAGCTGCTAGGGTGCCGAGCTGGGGCTGCGGTTTGGGGTGTGCTAGGTAGGTGTAGAGGGGAAGAGTTGTGTTTTGTGTGAAGAGTGGTCTTTTGGCTTCTTGTTTGACGAGGGGTTCGACAATCTGGATTCGAGGCTGCCCTTGGGGCTTTGGGTAGACTCGTGTAACAGGGTCGATGGCGTCGTTGTTGTTGATCAGGCTGGGTTTTTGAGGTAGGAAAGTTGTAGAGATGGTGAAGGCTGTGCTTCTGGAAAAGCTCTCGAGGAAGTGGGCGCCACCGGTACTGGAGGACGGTGTCTGGTATGGAGATTTGGTTCTCATTGTATTAGGTCTCACGGGCAGCTTGAGGGTAGGGACGCGGTCATGGTAAACGACCGACGATGCCGTAGATTGAGACTTGGTGTTGTCGATATCCTTGCTTCGGAGTGGCTCCCCGAATCGAATACTGCTCTGGCGACTAGAGGAGAATGTAACTAAGTTGGGGGCTGTAGCACCGCTACGCTGGTAAGAAGATGCCGAGTTTGAAGAAATCGAACTAGCTCCAGTGCAAGAATTTGCATAAGCGTCTGAGAACGGTGACGTTGGAAGTTCGACAGCACTGTCTTGGAAGGACTGTGTTGTCGATTTCCCGTTTGTGTTGTCATTTGTGTTGTTGGTGTTAATTATTGTGGCTTTCTTTCCAAGTTTCTTAGCCAAGTGGAACTGTGAGTCTTCCTTGGGATTTTTCCTGAAAAGACCCTCTGCATCTTTCTTGCCATTGGGTTTTACAGCGACGAGAAAACACTGGTTATCGTGGGTGATGGCGTACACTCCTGGGACGGGGTCCTGGCTGAAGTGTAATTGTGGAGTTTTGTCTGGCTGTGACTGCCAGGTCCATGGAGCGATTGCCTTTTTGACCAAAACTAGAAGATTTGGGGACATTGCGATTATTATAAGCGTGGGCGGAATATTAAATAAATTGTTGCCGGAAATGTTTGCTAAGAACTTGAAAATTGTACAATACGTTAAGCTGGGTTGTAATATCAGGGAACGCGAGGCGAGCAGTGACAAGTGAAGCGACTGTGAATTGGGGAAAAGAACAGAAAGCGCCGAGGATTTTAATATTGACACTGCAAGATTTGATAATCATGGGGCTCTTCGCTCCACGGAATAATTATGAATGAGTGATGGCATTATGCTGCAATATGTGCGAAAGCTATCCCAAAAGGCGTTGATTTGGAGCTATAAAAGCCCTCCCGTCAAGATGGAAATCTGGTACGCCATCTCAGTTTTCCAGGAGTAAAAAGCACAATCAAAAACAATAACTAAGAACAGATAATAGCACTTGCCAGCTTTAAAGGTAGATCGTGGTAGGGCTGTAACAAATCGCAGTTCGAAAATCTATCGCGAGAGTATGTAGGACCCCGTCTTCAATCCCTCAAAGACTTTGACGCGAGATTTACTATCCAGTAAGTAAATAAAACGCCTAGGTCACGAATAAAAGCCTTCGAATAAAGAAATCGAGAGATATGAGCCTGTAAATTTAAACCCCCTTGAAATATTCGGAAAGACCGATTGTCATATCTAGTCTCTTCCGAATATATCCCGATTTTAGCTTTTGGTCTTATCTCAACAACTTCACCTTCACATCGCATCGATTATTTGCACCCGCAGATTGCTGAAAATTTCATTGATCGGGGAGCATGTTACTTCTTTGGTACTGCCCTCGTTCATGATATCTAGCAATCCCATGCCCCATGCAAAGTGCCCAAATGAAAACCACCCACTCAAACTTCGGTCGTGACTCTGGCCTTGGGGTTCGTAACCTTAACACCCAGCTCCTTAGCTCGCTCAATAATAGTGATTCTCTTTCTCGATGAAACGGCGTGGGAAATCCTAAATAGCGTTAGTACAACCTCTTTCTGCTACTTTTGATCCCACCTACTCTGCGGCGAAGGTCTTGTGGTGCATAAGGAGGAGTTCGACATCTCGGATGTTGTTGACTAAGAAAGCCTTGTGGCCGGAAGGCATCATGTGGCGGGTTTTCTTGTTTGATCCAAAACCAATCTGCAAATTCCCAATCAGTTCTTTTCTTTAACCACTGCCTACTGGTATTGATGGAGTCCGTAGAAAATTTCCAAAATTCCCCTCGACACCCTTCTCAACCACCCAACTAAATTTGACGTACCGATGGCATGACCATTTGGCCCTTGAATCGACGTCGGACACGATTGTCAATACCCTTGGGTTTTCTCCATGATGCATCGACACATTTGTATGTATCGCTCTGATGTCTGTGGAAACGCTTCGTGCCTGTAAAATACCACCGTCAACATCCATCTAACCAAAGCATCCCCACCCTGTCAATGCAGCTAAATCCGTTGAAGTCTTGGGATCCTGTCGCGCAAATTCGGAATGGGGGTCGGAAAGGTTGAACATACGCTTCTTGACGATCGGAACGTGCTTCTTGGCAGAAACCATCTGTGAGAGAGTCAGCCGCGAGATCAATGATACGCGATACAGTTATCTGAGGCTTTTGGGAATTATCGTACCTTGTCGTCGGTGCTGAGGTTGAAATGTCGATTGTCGATGGAATTTGTTCGCCCTCTAACTCTCGACAAAATTGATGTTGGGTTTGTGGGATTTCTGTGCGGCAAGCCAGCCAATGGGAGGCTAGTCCAAGCCAAGGGCTATACTAGCACGTGACCATATCAATTTTAAAACTTCGTGATCCATGAAATTATTCGATTTTCACAGGTAATGAACTTGCATTGCGGCTTAAGACAGAAATCTATTTTCATTTATCATTCTTTATACTGCCCGGTTTCTTTCGGGTTTCATGATGCAGCTTTCTTAGACTGCAAAGACGGCAAACAATGCCACCCTAACTCCCCCAAGCGGATCAAAGCATATAGGATCGCTGCGTGAAGACTTCATAAAAGCTTCGCAGCCATTTCCGGCTGCTAACTTATTGTTGCGCACATTGTGCTTGCGCTCCCTCGTCATCCTCATCATCATCTTCCCATCCACCACCTGCTCGAGGGTCGCCTGAATTTGCGCCGAACTAATAATGTAAGCATTGGCATGTATGAGGAAGAAATAAGGTCACTTACATCTTCAATATCTGCGTCAGAATCAAACTCAGCCTCATCAACTTCGCCGGTGATTTCAATGGGTGGTTCCGGTCCTGGAAGGATTTTTTTAAGACTGGCAAATGAAGCTGCGTCTTCCGTCCAATCACTATCTGGAAACTCAACCTTCACAACCAAGTACAGATCGCCCTTCTCATCAACGTTCTTGTTCCTGTGTGGCATACCCTCCCCTTCCACCTTCAAAATCTGCCCAGGTTTCAATACCTTGCCTTCAGGACGAGTGAGGTGGATACCGCGGCCATCAAGGTGCTTCAGAACGACTCTTGAAAATCCGGTTAATGCTTCCGCCAAAGTAATGTTCAACTCGGCCGAGAGATCATCGCCAGCGCGCTGGAAGATCTCGTGGTCTTCTTCCACAAGAGTAAAGACAATGTCTCCAGGTGTCTGATCCGGTACTTGGTCTGCTTCACCTTCGAGTGTAATTCGTTCGCCTTCCCTTGCTCCCGGCGGAATGAAAATTTCCAGGACCTTCTTTTCTGATGTTGTCCGCTTTCCTTTGCATCTCTTGCACTTGTCCTTCTCCTTAAAGACTTTTCCATTGCCCGAGCAAGTGTCGCATACCATTCTCTCTTGAGTGACGAGCCCAGGCCCAACTTGTCGAAGTCCAACAGTAATGCCATTGCCCTTGCATCTGTCACAGGTGTGAGGCTCGGCCCCCTTCTTTCCTCCGGATCCGGTGCAAGACGTGCAGATAATGTTTTTCGTACTTGCAAACTTCACAGCCTTCCCTTTGTATAATTCCTCCAGGGTAACCTGGTACTTTTGCTCTTCATCGCGACCTTTCCTTGGACGCCGAGGTAGACCACTTTCTCCACCCATTCCAGGCATACCACCACCCATGCCAAACATTTGTGCGAGAATATCATCTAGGTCTACCCCGCCACCCGTTCCCCCACCTCTGCTGGTGTCGAAGGCAGCCATGCCATGCGTATCATAGAGATGTCTTTTTTCTTCATCGTGAAGGATTTCGTATGCCTGACTGACTGATTTGAACTTCAGTTCAGAAGCTTCTCGCTGGTCCTCTGGAACCTTATCGGGGTGGTGTTGCAAAGCTGCCTTTTCAAATCGTCAGCGAAGTGCCCAAGAAACATTGCTACCGGAACAAACCTTGTGGTATGCTTTCTTAATTTCGGATTTCGTTGCGGATTTGGAGATACCAAGAATCTCTGCCATGGGTTAGAATTGCGACATTCAGATCTTCGGTGGTACTCGCCATAGAGATCAACCTCCTCAGTTGCTCCATTAGTAGCCATGGCTGAGGCTTGAATGGAGGGGCAAATTGTCTGGCTTCGAAATGTTGTGATTGTTATCCTGGCGCATAGAATACTGTGTGTTTGGAAATATGCTCGATTAACCAGAGAAGAGTAAAATCCGTGCAGTAAACACAGAACGCAGGTTGTAAGATTGGAAGTACGAAGGCGGCGATATTATTTTATCTTAGCGCGGATGGGTCGTTGAAGAGAACGCTCGGGCCAACCGGACTGCGTCAAAAATTGAACATTTCAATGATTTTCCCCAGCACATGCTGTAGGAGGACGATTCAATGTTTGGTGCAGATGATGCTTCAAGAAGTGCGCCCATAACAAAGCGAAGTAATGCGATTGTTTGTTTCTTTGGTGCGGAGGCCGGTTGCGTCTCAATGGATTTACCTTTCTGGCCGCGGCTTCAAATCTCAGAGCAACAAGGAGAAAAGATCAACATCAATACAAACACATCGACTTATAGATAGCGGACCGGCTAGAACACGATTTGCACCCTCACCCACTGGATTTCTTCATCTCGGATCTCTACGGACAGCACTGTTCAATTATTTAATTGCTAAAGTGACTGGTGGCCAGTTTCTTCTCCGAATTGAAGACACCGATCAGGTGACTTGATCCGCATCCTTGTTTGGTCAGGAAGGAGGCTAATGTGAAGTAGAAAAGAACCATTGATGGAGCGGAAGAAAGACTTTATCAAGATCTAGAATGGGCGGGTATCGAATGGGACGAAGGTAGGAATTGCTCTTTGTTTACTGAAGAGTTCCAATCGACTTAACCCAAATAGGACCAAAAAAAGGGGGCCCATACGGACCATATAAGCAAGTCTGCCATCACTGGCCTAGTATCACGAAACCTTCTGACGATATTTAGTCTGAACGAACGGCATTATATAGAGAGGCTGCGGAAGCATTGTTAAATTATGGACATGCGTATAGATGCTTTTGCTCACCACAGCGACTCCATACACTGGCAGAATATCGCAGTCGACTTGGACAGCCTCCTGACTATGACAGGACATGTGCACATATCCACAAAGACGAGTCCGATGACCGAGCTTCAAAAGGAGAGGCTCATGTTATTAGACTAAAAGTCCCTGAAACGTATCCGGACTATCGCGATTTGATTTATGGACTTGTCAATCAGAAAAAGCCGAGTAATCAGGCTTCAGTCATTGGATCTTTCGACGACCCAATTCTCATCAAAACGGATGGCTTTCCAACTTACCATCTTGCGAATGTTGTGGATGATCACATGATGGAGATCACGCATGTGATTAGGGGCTCGGTGAGTGCCTTGAGGAGACTCATTATACCAAATATTTCCTCACACAAATCAGGAATGGATGTCGTCTACACCTAAACATCTTGCATTATACGAAGCTTTTGGCTGGCAACCCCCTGAATTCGCCCATGTCAGCCTCCTGGTGGACAAAGATAGGCGCAAGCTTAGCAAAAGGACAGGATCTATCGAGATCGCAGACTTCCGTGAGAAAGGAGTATTCCCTGAAACGTTGTGCAACTTTGTGGCCCTGCTCGGATGGTCTCACAACAATAAATATGATTTGATGAGCATGAGGGAGCTCATTGCAAGCGTGTGTGCCGCCCTTCTCCTTAAAGCTCACTTTACTAAAAGTCCCTACAGGCCAGCTTGAAGTACACCAAAGGAGACACAATCGTGTCTTTCGAGAAACTATGGTTCCTCCAAAAGAAGCACGCCCAACGCTACGCCAGCTCTCCAAGACAGGATAGAAATCCGCTTCACGACCTCGACGAGTTAGCTCTTAACCCTCTTTTTGCGCTTCTAGAGGTCGCGCGGAAAACGAGAACTTCTCCTATTACCAATCCATCCAATCACCAGAGAAAAAATCGAGAAATGTGGAGCAGTTACTTAAAGCTGATGCCCAAAACTACACAACTCCCACGGAATTCATTGACCGCAATATCTACTTCTTCTCAGCACCAACCAAGGAAATTCTCAAAGAAAATAAACCGGCATTGAAGCTCCACAAAGTTCCACCCTCCGTCAAGACAACGGTAGACGTGGCTGTTTTCCGCGAAGCTCTGAAAGGCTTCGAGGATATGGGTCTCAAAGTATGGAACGAACCGGCATTCATTAAAACATTGACGACCAGCACTTATGTCAAATTTGCCCAAAGGGGTATAACGGATGATGAGGATCCTGATTGGATGATTCGGGCGAAATCAGAAAAGTCCTGGTGTGCATTAATTCATTCGTTCTTAAGATGGGCGTTGGTAGCGGGGATGCCAGGACCCGATAGCTCGTTTACGATGTGTCTATTAGGGAGGGAGGAGACGCTGAAAAGGTTGGAACTGGCGATCGAGATTTTACAGGAAGATGATAGTGTCAACAATAATCAAGAGGACGGTTTACCTCTTGTGATGGGAATGGGGGATGTTACACCTCAGGAGGCACCCATCCCTGAAGAAACCCTGCAAGCAAGGCAAGCGGCCTTATCAGAGAAGGAATATCAGGGGAGCCTGGTTTTCACTGAGAAAGAGGAAGAGTCAGGTCAAAATAATGATTCTGGGACAGACACTGGCGGTTCTGACGATTTATTTTAGATGGGTTGATTTTCCGGGGCCAGGTTCAACGACTCGATGCAGGCTGAGAAGTAGACGAGTGTGTAAATGTATTTGTATAACATCTCTGTCATTGTCTGTTTGTATTTCTAGGCTAACGCCGTTTTCGTAAATCGTTCCTCCCACCTAAACGCCTCTGTGCTGTAACTGACGCCAAGCAATGCTCTCGAGTCATCAAGATTCTTTGCTGTTGCTTATTTTGGTATTCATCCGATGCCACCCGCAGTGCTTAAGTTTCCACGAAAGTCCCAGTTGGAGGTAGTTGCGCCTGACTTACATCACCCAGGCCATTGAAAAGCTTCGCCTTGATCTCTCCCGCCATCAAGCCGCTCACCTCCTCTCCAGCAATCTTGTTGCCATCCTTCACCGCCTTGTCCATCTTCTCGTCCACTGCCTTGTTTCCATGCGTCATTGGCCCAGCTCGCCCTGCACGTGCTATCATGTTGCCTGCCTCTCGAATCTTCGAGCTCAGATCAAGCATTTGCTTGCTGCTGTATTCGCGATTGGTGAAGAGGGGACTTTGGCTCAGCGTTTGTACCCAGTATTTGTTCCATAGCAGCTCCAACAAGTGTGTATCGAGAGAGCTTTTGTAGTGAGATACCTCCAATGAGTAGTACCGGCTGCTATGAGCGCCAAAATCCTCAATCTTCGCCAAAGGAATTGTCTGGTATCCGTCTCCTGCACCAGATTCTGCCGGCTTATAGTTGTCAGGGTACGTTCTGAAGGCACCAATTTCGACTTTGCCAGCTGAAATGGTACGGTCTGGATCAATGACTACGGCGAGAAAGGGATCGGAGAAGGTCTGCTGGGTTGCTTGTGTGCTGACATCAATACCACTGAGCCAACAACCGTAGCCCGGATGACTGTGATACCATCCCACTGCGTTCTCCAGTTTTCCCTGATCTCGACAAGCTTGAAGATAGCCCACCATGTACTCGTTCGCTTCGTCTTGTGCATTGACTCGGGTTTCTGTGCCCTCAACCGGCAATCGAAAAGCATCGGTGACGATGAAGGTGTCGCCTGAAATCTTGCCCTGCATCAGGCCCATAACTTCGAGTGAGCCTCCCGACCGTGCATGCATGACCATCTTGAGAAGTGCCACCGCTGAAATTCGGACATTCTTGAAGTGATGGGGGTCAGCTCTCCATGGCTTTGCATCGTTTATATCTTTTTGTTCGGCAGTATCGTACGTGTACAGAGCATCTCGCTGTGGATCAACGAGCTTGATATTGTTGTCGAGCTCTGTTATCGATAAGATCAGCTCTCAAAAGAAACGAGAGGGGTTAGAGTGGGCCGAGGAGCTTACCCCATGTCTTGTAGGCCGTCTCCATGATGAAGGTAACGTGCAATCCGCTACAGGCGCGAATTGTTTCTTCGTTGGAGGAGGGCTCTAGAAGATTGTCCCGCTGTTGGGGGTGTATTCCTGCGATCAAAAAAGAATGCACTGCAGCCTTGTATGCCCGCAGCTCTTTAGCGGGGTCGGCCTAAATTTAGCGGGCCTACCGTGAAACGTCGAAAATCAGGCGCGGGAAGATCTGTTGCTAGGCCAACAGCCAAAACAGTACCATCTTCCTGGCTTGATCTCGAATGGAGGTGCAGCCCACTGTATCCGCATACAAACCGCGAATTGCATGCAATACCACCTTTGATGAGCTGTTCAATCATTCTTGCAGAGGTTTCGCAGTCGCGATCACGTATCAGACACTGCTAAGCTACACAAGAGCCTCATCCTCTTCATTGCGGCCGGCTCATCCATTCATTCCTCGCTTCGTCGCGGTCTCAGGAACTGCAACGACATCATTGCAATCGACGCGCACTTCTGTGTTCAGCAGCCATGGACACCAGCTACCTGTCTTCGCAGGTGTCGACAATTATTGGCCAGCTCCACGGGCTCTTCGATGAGATAGGAGTTCCTAGCCATGAACGAGAAAGTCGGGAGGCGGAGGCAAGTTACCCTCGATCTGGTGTCCAGCAACCCTTCACTGACCTGAGCAGCTCTTCGCCGCACTCTCTGAGACTTTAAATAATCAAGTCCGACTGGTCGCGTCTGAGAAGAGTGAGATGACCGAGGAGGCTCAGCGAATTATCACTACTATCAAGCAAATGGAGGCTTCGCTGGACGACAACAAGGCGCATCATGAATATGAGCCTGAAGACGAAGATCTGAAGATCACATATCCATTGATCCCGTGCTTGCAACTATTGAAGGAAAAACATCTCCAAATGTCCAAATTGCACCGCGAGCGCTTCGAACAGGTCAAAAGTAAGCTCCCTGAGGTCCATTTCATACGATATGCTATGAAACTGTCGCTGATAATGAATAGAATTGGTACAAGCGCTGGAGTCTTACTCCTCCCATCTCGAAGCATCCTTCATCAGGATAACCTTACCTCCAACTGCGCCTAATTCAAGTGTCCCACCTACATTCGACCTCTCCCCAACGTACGTAACTGCACTTGACGACGAATTTACCCGAGTATATGAAGAATACACCCGTAGAGTCGCAACCGTCAAGGCGCTGTCCGAGAACATTATCCAACTCTGGGCGGAACTTGGCACCCCTCAAGCCCAAACTGACGGAATGATTGTCAAATACTATCGCGACTCCCCTGAACAACTTGGCCTGCATGAAGAGGATATCGCGAGGCTGCGGCAAAAGCGAGACAAGCTTTCTGATGAAAAGAAGGCACGCGAGAAGCGGCTCAGGGATCTCAAAACCACAGTTGAAGCATTGTGGGAACGCTTGGGTATTGAAGAACACGAGAGAAAGAAGTTCTTGAATGGCAATCGTGGTTGTGGCGTTCGCCAAATCAACGAGTTTGAGGACGAACTGTCGAGGCTCAACGAGTTGAAGCGACAAAATCTACACCTTTTTGTCGAAGATGCACGATACAAGTTGCAAGAGCTATGGGACGGTCTTTATTTCTCGGAGGAAGAGATGTTAGAATTTACCCCGGCTTTCTCAGATGTGTATAGTGATGCGCTTCTTGAGGCACATGAGCAAGAGATTGGTCGCTTGGAAGCTCTGAAGGAACAACGCGCCCCAACCTTGGCTCTCATTGAGAAGCATCGCTCACTTGTCAAGGACCGTGACGACCTGCAGGCTTCAAGTCAAGATGCGTCTCGATTGCTTGGTAGAGGCCAAAAAGGCGAGCGACGTGATCCTACACGGCTTTTGAGGGAGGAGAAGATGCGAAAGCGAATTGCCAAAGACTTGCCGAAGATCGCAGTAGATTTGAGAAAGGTCCTTGAAAAATGGGAGGATGAATATGGTCGACCATTCTTGGTTCACGGAGAGCGATATCTTGACGAACTCGAGGCATCCGAGGTCAAAGCTGTTGTTCCTGGTCCCCGATCGAAGACACCTGCAGGTCCGCCACCGAAGAACCAGAAGGCTGCTCCTCCAAGTCGTGCAAACAGTGTGACCAAGGCACCACCATCGAGGGCTGGAGCCAAGACACCTGTAACTGGAGGAACCTTGAGACGAAATCCTATCGCTCAGGCAGCTGCCTCAAAATCACCATCTAAGATTCCGGCACGAGCACCTCTCTCAAATCTCAACCATGGTAACAACTCGCCTGAGCGTAAATTACGTCCTGAGGTCCGCCCAGAATCGAGGATAGATACCGATCGTACGATTCGAGGAAAGATGGGTCCACCACCTCGAGCTCCACCACCAAAGATGAGAGACCTGTTTGTACCACCACCTGCCCCAACTCCAGTATCGCACCCTCGGCCTGAGAGCGTTTTATCGAGTGGAAGCGTTCGACATGTATCGCCTGAGGATCCCTATGGATATCCGCAAGAGCAACGAAACCGACCTCAATCATACCAAGAACTTAAATCATCCATGCGTCAAAATGAACGATTTACACAATCGAATTCGTATCCAGTTGCGCCTCCAAGCCGGCAAACTTCGAACACATCCTCCGCCATTACCACAGTCTCCGGTAGTGAAAATTGGGAGACGTACTCCGAAGTTTCCGAACCTGAGCAAGACGCCAGCGATGAGTATTATGCAAGACTTCGTGCTGCTCGAGGAAAGCGCTTCACACCTGATGATGGCTATGCTCCTCCACAAGGCGGACAAATGAAGAAGCAGAAGGGTTTGCCTCCGTACGGAGCTCATGCTGGCCATGGACTTATGGATGCACACGGCAATCGCATCGTGTCGGGTAGTGATGCTAACTGGACTGACGAGGACGCATTTTAATGTTGTGTTGCAACTTTCCACATCTCTTTGCGGGTTTAGAAGGATAGATGACGGTACGAGGAACGGCTGATGATAATGATGACCTGGATACTATGAAGAAGAGACATTTTTCATTGTTTCAGCATCGACTATTGTTTCACCACATCCTTACCGGCTTATGCCTCACCTCGAAAGATTCGAAGTTTATTTCTTGTATTTGGTTTTTTGGTATGGATCTGCTCTGTTCGATTACTTACTTTTCACGGAGGATATCAGCATCATGGCCTGAAATCCTTCCTATTCATCATTTGGTTGGGGGGTCTGAAGTTTTGTTGGCGTAAATGGATGGACTCACCACGGGAATTGGAGATGTATCAAGGCGTTTGGTGGTTCCGATAATTACATGTCTGGAATAGAATTGAGACAAAGAATAAAAGATGTTTATCGCACATCATTGAGGAGGTTAGCGCAAATGCATAAGCTTCATATCATGCATGTCTTAGAATCCGCCACTTTACCAGTTGAGGAAGCTCATTCTACATGACTTGACCAGTCATACATATCCCTTTCTGATCTGACTCTTCGTGAATATTATGATTCTATCGCGATTTCGTGTGTCCAACAAAGGGAAATATCCAACAGGGGAAGATATTGACTCATTAAGCTTATCGGCTAATTTTCTCAGCTCTGCAAGACTCATCAAAGAGCTGAAAAACTCAGCACTTCGCGAAGTATTTAACACACCCAGAATCCAGTCTGAACAAAATCTATTCAAATTCAAAAGCCACAAAATGGCGGAAGAAAAACAACTTGGTAAGAACCCCCTTATTTACTTCCTAGATGGTTTTCGCCCCCTGGTTCCATAACACTCTATTACAATGGCTTCCTCATTGTCCTCTTATTTATTTCAGCTGGGTTGCAGAGTACATATTTTCCCACCTACTGTGCCGGTTTTGAGTCATCGACAGCTGATTTTAAGCAGACACCTCCGTCCATCAATCCATCAAATTGGACATTCCAGGCGATGAAGAATATTTCCTCGCTACTTTCGAGAAAGGCGACGCAGAAGAGATGCAAAAAATCTTGAGCATCGATGCTGTCAGTGACAATTTAATCGCTGTCCCAAAGCCGTGAGTTTTCGAGTTTATTTCTACGTATTCTTTCCCTACCTTCCACCATTCGGAGGTTCGCACCACATGTTCAACCACAACACTTCAAAGAATAAGCATTATGCTTGTGTGGGATGTTATTACAAAAGAATGAAATACATTTTAATGTATCATTTCGTCTGTTCTAACCCCTTTATTTTCATATTGCTCATGTGGTTATTTAATAACTTTCAAGTGTTTCTGATGCGATTTCACGATGTGGGCCGTCTAATCATCATCGGAACCTATGACTTTCATTACTACTTTAAACTCAATACCGCACAAAAAGGTTTCGCGCTAACACTGCAACAGATACACCCTTTCCGATGCCCACTTCTGGCTCACGCACCAACTCCAAACCGCCTCCTTCCTCCTCCAAATCCCCACCCTCTCCCAACGCACCCAAACCTTCTTCACCCACCAACCACCCTCCGATCTCCCTGTCCAAATCCCCCTCCAAGTCATTCGCCACAACGAAAAATTCGCCGGCTGCTGTTCCCTCACCCGCCACAGCGAAAACGAAGTCGAATTAGGATATTATCTCTCCCCACAGTATCAGGGGAAGAAAATCATGGGGGAAGCAGCGAAGAAGTTGCTAGTGTATGCGAGTAGGGAATGGGGTGCTAGGAGGGTGTATGCAACTGCTG